>DWPV01000660.1:0-26252 GCA_018251915.1 Urbanus proteus proteus | reverse complement strand
TACCACGGCGGGATAATTATGGTTTGAGCGAGAATTCGTCTTGGTGGAAGAACTGACCTCGTTTGGATCAGAAACACCATGACGGCTGAAAAATACCGTAACGAGGTGCTAGTGCCTATAATCTACCCCCATAGACTACAAAAGGGCCAAGAATTCACGCTCATGCACGATAACGCCCGTCCGCACACAGCGAGAGTGGTGCCGAGATGGGTGCAGGAACACGTCGTATCGGTCTTAAGCTGGCCCGCTCTATCACCTGACCTAAACCCCATAGTGTACGCGTGGGACATGGTCCAAAGAAGGACTTTGAAGAATTTTCCTGCAAACATTGCGATGGAAGAGCTACTTTTTTGCATCTTAGCCGGACCTGGGACAATATGGGACCTGGGACCACAGCAAGACTTGGATAACTTTATCCAAAGTATGAAAAATCGTTGTAGGACCTTTATAAATGTCATGGGTGGTTTCACAGACTACTGATATTTCACATTACCGTTAAAAACAATATTTTTTCCTTATTTTTCACATTTTCTTGTGAAACACATTCATTGTTAGTTTTAGCATTAACTAACGTTTTATCTTGATTTAAGTATAACATTGTTTACGCAAAATAATAAGGGTTTTTTTTTTATTCTGGAGTATAGTCAGATAAATGGGCTTTATAAAAATATATACAACATGTATGTTATCTTTAATCAATTTTGAGATAATTGAGTAAATTCAAAATATCCCTAGACAGTGTTGATGTGTGTATAAAACGATAATAACCAGTAAAATAAAATATATAAATATAGGGATTTCTCCTCTTTTTCTCTTCAAAGTCTTCTTTACCCCAATACAACTTTTTAGTCACAATTATCGATTTTTCATAACCGAAGCGGATACTAAATAATCTAATACCCGTTTAGCGAACGCCCACTGGCCGGCCACGCGGCGTGCCGGGGCGTGCCCGCGGCGTTCCCGGCATCAAAGCGCGGTACGCAAACATTGCGACAGGACATTAAATGTGCCCCTAATGAGTTTTCATACGAGCACGAAATGAGATCCGAGCCTATGTTGAGTGCAGTGTTATGATTGCGCGTTATTAAAATTGTGAATGTTTTTTTTTATTGTACGTTGTATGTTTGAGTGGATTAATCTGATGCGCAGTGGGTCCCATGTTCGATTCCCGGCTAGACAGATGTCTGAACGACGAGTTTAGATTTCTGTTCTGGGTCTGGGTGTTTGTGTATTCGTCTTTGTTTCTCCATGGCATCCACGACACAGGAGATAATCCTACTGTGGGGCTATGTGTGTTACACACATCACACACTGTGTAGAAATTAAGAAAAATGTGCTCGTCTTTTTTTTTAATTTAATCGAGCAATAAACTCTTCAATATGTTTACGCTTACCGTTTATGATTTATTTCTATAGACTTAACACCAAATACAATTTCAATTATGCAATAATTAAGCTAAAATTAAAGAGCAAACCAGGGTCACACACCCACTTACAATAGAACGTGTACTTACTTGAATGAAGAGCCACGAGGTGACGAGCGCCAAGCTGCTATACTGTCCATTGAAGCGGTAGTGGTACGCGTAGAACGAGAAGTGGTACAGGTAGAAGAATCTGTTGACAATGACATTTAAACATTAATACTTTGTACGAATAATTACCACTTGGCTAGTGTTGTGAAGTAGAGCCTAAACCAGAGGTTTCCAAACTTTTTCGTCTATCGCCCACTTTGAAAATCAGTTATTTTGTAGGGTCTCCCCATTTTTGTGAACTAAAAACCTGAGGCATATTACACTGGTCTGGAATTCAATTAGCCTATTTTTTCTTTTATGTTATGTCTATAGAAAATGATCATGCAACCCATCTGATGGTAAGTGGCCACTGTCGCCCATGGACGTTAGCGCCCCTTAAATTTTTTGAGCCCCTGATCGCCGCTCTTTAGACCTCCAGCGTCCAAAGGGGGGCATTATAGCCCACTTTCGGAAAGATTGGCCTAAACTATTCAGCATAAAACGCGATCAGTGTTCTGCAGTGGCATAGTAATGGGTTGATGACATGTGGCACTATAATTGGTTAAATAATATGATTACAAAATAGAAAGTAGATTACACGTCCGTCTATTTCTTTTATTAAAAAGTAAATACGCAAATTGTTTCTAATCGTAAAATAATAGTCATAATGATCTCAGGATGGCTTTTCAAATAAATATAAGTAATTGGTTTACAATGTTGGGGTACAAAATTTCAGCTCAATTGGGTCGGGTTAAATAATTCAGTTACAAGATTTGACGATCATATGCAACTAACAAAACAAGTTAAATAAAAACTTGCAATTAAAAGTATGTGTAAATGACTGTTTTTACGACGCAATTAGTAATATCATCTATACTTCCATCACCATCCACTTTGAATATAAAAAATGTTATTAAAATCGTAACTTAATTTAAGATCACGCAGCCATCTATCGAGAAAGGTCGTTGAGGTTACTTATCTTTAAATGTCCATCCGCACTAACAATTTTAAGACTCAAACTGTATACGAGTTAGCAATATAAGTTAGTTCTAGTGGAAACAAGTATCGGCGGAGTCGGTGGGCGGAATCAGTTACATCATATTGGTTTTCTATTGGACCCACCCCCTTTCTTTAGCGCTGTACTTTACTGATATGTAAGAATGTAGGTATTGATTTTTCGACTGTTGAATCTAAAATAGCTACTTTTATGATTTATGGAATAAAAATTAAATTAATATTTAAAAAATGATAGGTACGTTACGGTTTGACGAAATAAATTACAAGACAACAGTAATAATTTGATCTAAACGTCGTCGACTCGGGGGACCGCAAAATTTATGGAAAATTAATATTAGTATGTAATAGTACTAGTATTGTTGTATACTAAAAGTTGGTAGGACCTAGTGTGAGTAGTAGTAGAAGTACCTACTTAGTTTTAATTAATCAGTCCCCGACACGACGACGCTTAGATAAAAATATAAAAAAAACGCATTCAAATCCGTTAATCCGTTTTGGAGCCACAACTCCATAGACACATACACAGAACAACAGACGTCAAACTTATAACACCCCTTTTTTAAATTGGGGGTTAAAATATTCTTAAATATTTCCCTGTTTTTCTAGTGTATGCAAAACTGATTACCCTACAAAAAACTTGTTAAAGTTAAATTGCATCAGAAGATTTTGTTGCACTGTGCACGAATCTTTCTACGATTATAGAGACTTATTAATCTTTGGTTGATGATTGAATGAAGAATGATTTCAGATTGATTTTGTTATACAGTAAACGATACTTTTCGTACGATTATTAAGATTTGTGATTTCCTTGTACGATATCATTAAAATATTGTACAATAAGTTATCACATACAATAATAAAGACTGTAAATGGCGATTAAATACATTAAGTTTCCTGACTTCTCGTAGATGCCCTGCTATTTTTATATTCATGTCATTGAAGAAGCAAAAAAGTATTTAGCCCCGCAGAAGGCAACTGGTCACTAACCCTCACAGTAGTTCCACAAGAATTGGAAATGAAAAAAAAATCTCACACGTCAGCGGAACGAAAAAGAGCAACGACACACCCGCAAGTGCCTCAAAACGGCTTCCATCCAGCCAGGAGCCAATCGTAATGTCTCGTGTATTTCTATTTCTCGTTTTTCGCCATTAGGTTCGTTATCTGCTTATTTCGGTGGATAAATTCACAACGCGAGGCGAACAAGCGAGCCCGGAAAGGGGAAACGTCACCTCGTTATCTTGAAAAGGTTGCAATTTTATTTGAAATCGATATTCACTGAAATACACATTTTTCTTCACAGCCAACCAAATGGCATGTGTGACGCGAGTTTCTTTTGTGAGAAAACTGGATGCAAAAACATCGTTATGTTAGGTCCGAACGATGGGTTATTAATATATAGAACATTATCATTATTAATCATTATTAATACAATAGAAGCTTTAGTTACCAAAATCAAATAAAATTGAAAGGTATTGTGAGTTTAACGTAGACCTTTTTTTACTTTTCTTATGTAATTTTCAGGATTAAAAAGAGCGAATTAAGATAAGACACTAAACTTATTTGAAGATTCTATGTAAGCATATACATATACCAAGGTTTAACTAAATTTAAAAAAAAATCATATAGTCATATAATCTTCATAAAAACTATGTGTGCTAAAATCGATTATCGGGTGTCATTTGTAAAAAAAAAAACAACAAAGATAAAGGAGGGGGCCTGAACGGCGTTCTTCCGACAATTTCACGGACAAGTCGCTTCCGGAATATTTTATTGCACTTTCATATTGGCGATTTGCGGACATCCATAGTGATAATAGTGAGGTACTAAAATAAATGAAAAGATTTCGGCAGTATTGTAGAAAAATCTTACAGGTGCTAAAATTAACTACAATACATAAAGTAGAAAACTAGAAAGAAAAAAGCGCACTGGGAAAAATCGAGTAAATTTAGAAACAGACTAACTGAATAGTGCATAAATTGCAGTAATTGAGAAAATGCACTTGACCGAGTATCGCTATAATACTATATTAATACTATACCAATTCCCGAAACGATGCATTAGTGTCATAAGATTTGTTAAAAAATGTCTTACAGCCAACAACCCCATAACGTCCCTCGAGAAATCCTACAGGGATTGTATCTCACTGTCGTCTCTCGTAAATCTAGTATGAAAGTGCCATTAAAGAAACCGACAAACACGTGTTGAGGTGATTCCTGTCCAGTTGCGAGCGCTAAAGCGTACAGCTTTGACGACATCAAACGAGAACACTACATTAAACATACATGTTAGGAAAGAGCGGCGTTTTCTTAATGTTATTTCGTACATAAATATTTTATGGCCCGCCGGCGCTTGCTTTAATAGGAATGTAAATGACGCAGCTGTCCAACGGGGGTGGATGTAAGGCTTTGGTTGATCTCCTTTAATACTCTTCACACCTTAGAGGAAGTGCCATTTTTTTGATGTTTCACAAGATGTTTATTTTTTAAGATAAGAGGATGGACATTCTCTCAGCAGAGGATTGGGGACATCATTTAGTGGGGTCATTGAAGAAGCGTAGGCTTTCTACAAACAATGGAAAAGAACACAGTTTAATTTACTTTTCTATTAACATTTATGTTACGTACTATTTATTATATTGAATCTATCTGGTGCTAACTGGTCATTTGCTCCTTGATCACGATTAGAACAAAATGTTTGTATTCATAATGTGAACTTCCGTACTTGTCAACCGCCATAATGTCATAATGAGGATGGCGATGAGGACTGACACCGCAAAATTTCTGGCGTTAAATGGACCAACAACTTTTTAAATCCTCTTTAGAATAAGTCTAATTTATTCGCTTAACTTAATAATTGTCAACGGATCGCATTACGAGCATCATTGAGTATTTATATGCAATAATTTTAAAGGAACTTCAATTAGGGACGTTAAATAAAAACATTTGTGTTACAGTATTTATATGCAATAATTTTAAATTTATATGCAATAATTTTAAAGGAACTTCAATTAGGGACGTTAAATAAAAACATTTGTGTTACATCATAAAAAAATCGTTTATTCATTCATACTATGAACTTCCGTACTTGTCAGCCGCTATAATGTGATAATGAGGACGGCGATGAGGACTGACGCCGCAACACTGCTGACATTAAACGGCCCGACAATGACTTCTTAAGGCCGAAGCTTTATTACGTAACCAGATTTCGTCCGCAGTTTTCAACTTTTTAATTTTTCCTCATTTTAAACCTCTAAAGTTACAAAGTCATCGGGTATTAGCTTAATTTTGATTTTAACAGGAGATTTACCTGAAGTTAATTGAAGCGCGCATAGCCTGCGTAATGCGTACATCTCAACCGATCTACAAAGTTAAGCAACGTCGGGCGCGGTCGGTAGATGGATGGGTGACCGCTAGTGGCAACATTTCATGCGCGTTTCCGTGCTTCGGAGAGCACGTTAAGCTGTCGGTCCCGGTTGTTATTCTTGGATAGCAGTCGTTAAACCTTGTCGGAGGCCTTATGGGCGGTTTGAAAACATTCGACACGGGTTGTTTACTAACCCGTATCCCCTCCATTAACACGCATTGGAGCAGCGTGGTGGAGTACGCTCCAAGCCTCTCTCAGCTGTGGGAGAAGGAAGACCCGTGCCCAGCAGTGAGACATGGAAAGGGTTGCGGCAATTGCAGCTGCGCTGTAGCTCGTGGGAACTAAGATGGTCGCATTGAACTAAAGTCCACTAGTATCAACACCGTTTCAACGAAACGCATCAGCTGATTGATGCACTTTGCAGAAATTGGTGTGCCGTTGGCCCTGGTGGAACCAAAGTGGTTTTACCACTATGCTTAGTGCTTATTATGTATTAGCTTATTTGACGACCCCCGTGGCGGAGCGGTTACCATACCGGTCTGACGCACAGCGGGTCCCGGGTTCGATTCCCGGCCAGACAGATATTTGAATGATGAATTTAGATTTCTGTTCTGGATCTGGGTGTTTGTGTATTCGTCTTACAACACAGGAGAATCTGTGGGACTATGTGTGTAGAAAGTGTCTAGAATGCGTCTATTATGACAATGACCATCCTGATAGGTTTCTATACATAGAGAGAGAGATAGATCAAAAGTCGAATGCCCATTTACAATTTTCCTTATTACATCAAAATTATTCAGGAGCCGGATTGGAGGGGCGATACTGAATCTTGTTGAACTAACTCAGTGCGAAATCACTTTCGCCTCGGCCTTTGATCTCGAGTGCGCCAAAGGAATGTTATTCAGTAAAAACATGCAAATTCGATAAAGTATAACACGATATTCCTCGCTGCTGCCGAGACGCTCTCTACTGTGCTGAGACTTTAGATATTACTTAGACCAGATCTGAGATATGACAATTTTTAAAATAGATTTACATTTTGTAATGTTTCAGTATCATTCGATTTACTGGATGTTCGTTCGTGATTTTTATAGGACTTTCGAATTGAACAGCACATGGAAACATGTGTTATAGCACGCTTTTTTTCTACAACTGCGGACAGCTCTAAAATCGTTGGAAATTCCCTGTGATTTCCATAAATTCACACTAAGCTAAGGTATTCTACATAGGTGCAAAAGGTTGTATTCTCCGTAACTGACAATTTGTAAGTGCCTTCGTAGGCCCATACAAAATAAAGATATCATTTCATTTCAAATGAATCTTGATAGCAATGATAGTTGTGTTATTATTCTAAAGATACAGAGTTGCATTAAAAAGATTTGTTTGTGAACGCGTTTTGCTAAGTGATATTAATTATTATCTTAGTAGAGAGACGAAGTTACCTCTCCTAGATTGAATAAATAGTTACTTTTGTAAGACTCATGATAATATAATACTAGTCAAGTAGGTATACTATGCAAGTTACTTGGCCATACATCATATCTGTGATAATCTATACGGGCGTAATATGGTGTTAATTATACCACCAATTTATGGCTTCACCAATGCCAGTATTGGCTGACAAAAGCTAACATAGCCGATTTCAGCAGCTACATATTTCAGATTTGCTATAAAACCTATTGAGTATAAGTTATTCAAGAGATTTATATCATTTTTACTGTGTCTTATTCATAAAATTATCTTAACATCTAAAGGACCGCAGAAAATTTTAAAAACAAAATTTAACGTAGCTATTTTCTTTAAGCGCAATAGCTTTGCTTACTGATTTTAGGACGAGATTTGAAAATATCCCTTTTAAACTAAAGAGCATATTTTTCTTAGATCTTTTTAATGTAAAGATTTTTTCTTTTTATTACATTTGAGGTAAAATACAACTCGATACTACTACTACGTCACCTAACTTTATATAGTAAATATGACATCACAAAAATATCAGACAGTTAAAAAATCACTATAATAGAGACATCAAAACAGAATTGCCACAGCATGAACTTTTAATTTTGAACCAAAATGGAGCAATTGCGAACGAACTACGAAGCGCGGGCAGCCACAGGCATCCGCAACCCCGGCCAGCAGCGGCACTAACGAAATGAAATTCCCGACGCATTCCATATTACGACCAAATGTCCGTAGAACTCTACGCTCCGCTACGACGCGGCTACAGCGTAGACTTTTCGTAGCACATCTCGTAGCTTTATGAGACGTCTACAAAGGCGACAATACCAACTATCCAATAATTCGGATCGCGTCAGGAAAAAGGTTAGCATTCCTCGAAGTTTATTAATAACTCCCCTCGATATAGACTCCACGCCAGAGAAACCCTAAATTGTTTGCGACGTTTAACGTCGCAGTCAACTAAACTTTGACAACGGAATGATCGGCTAATAGAAGCATTATTTTGGAAAGTAGTGGTTTATCGAAATTTTAGTATATCTTTTTTGTATTTACTAAATGATGACAACATTTATTATAATTTACAATAATATATTTTTGTTTCCAAAAAAATACTGTTTTATATATATGAAAAAGTCATTTTTCCGATGAACTTCTCTATAAATAATTTATACATTAAATAAAAATAAAGATTAAATATCAAAAGATTAAAAAACACATAGTGTAAAACACTAGGAGTATAGTTCTAAATTACAGAAACTATCGTTAAATTCACAACTAAATCATCTTCAAATCAAATCAACTGAGAGCACAACTTCGAATATCGACACTCAATACGAACATCGCAGTGTTTAGAGTTCCGAAGTGTATCTCTATTAGGATGCAATCTAATTGGTGTTAGGGAACACTACGGCATGCAGGGAAACTTGGAAGTTTGTAAGTTGGTGTCGATGTTGATCGCAGACGGAACTCCGCCGACGAATGCGGTTCAAGTGGCGGACAAACTTGCTCCTGTCCGCTTCGCTGCCACGGATTGTTGCTGCCTAATCTTAATACGGCACGCGACTTTCAATGGGGATCGAATCTAATGTTTGTACAGCGAATTCTTATCTGAACTCTATGATAAAAGTACAAACTTTTAGATTGGGTTGTAAATTGTCTCTGCAATAATAATTTTATGCACTATTGAATTAACAACGTGCATAGGAAATCAACCCAAGACATAATAGCAGCGCTACACACTTTCTTAGGCAGAAATATGTAGGGTATGGCTGTTATAGTTTTTCTGCCTCGGTGTTGCGTAGAGGCTAGATACTTCAATACACTGCACCAATGCAGCTTGATATATCTGTTGTTTTCACTGAATGAAATACGGCGAACCGAAATACTAACTCAACGAAAATGTATAATATTATTGAGATATGTTAATCAAAAATTCTTGACAACTTATCTCAACGTAAAAACACACGAATCTACAAAAAAGGGACGAAATCAACGGAACGGCAAAACGAAACGCAACCGGCGGCGGGTCCGAGACGCGGCTGATAATTTCCCCGCGGTACCCATGTCGTGTTTTGACGAATTTGAAGGACTTAGGGATTGTTTTTCTATACATACGACACGATTTCCGATCGACGGATCGCGGATTGCGACGAAGCTTCTTTCATTACTGGCGTAACAGACGATTTACCATTCATTTGTTTTCTACAAGATGACTTTTACAACTTACAAAAGTTCATTCTGCTTGTTTTTCACATACGGTTTTAGGTTTTTTTCGTTTAAGTATTTTTATATTTTACTATATTATTATATTTCTTACAATCATCGTTACCAATATCATCGTCACAAAAAATCGTTATGAGTACGTCGCCGACGACGAGTAAAACAAGTGTATAATATGTATAGTTAACAAGTGCGAATTTTTCCTTGAGAAAACTATTCACAGAAATAATTTCGTTAATTATCAGATTTATAAGTATGTCGTGTGTACTAAAAATACGGGCTTATTTACACGCTTTAAACATTGGAACAAGAAATTCACGCTTTACAACTATTACTAAAGTAATACGGTATAATGAAATTGGAAAAAAATAGAACAAAGGCGGTCTTTTCAAACTTCTAAACGTAGACTTTACTCTGAAGCTCAGAAAATGTCTCAAGTTAGGTGTGACTTACAGAAATTGCAAGGAAGCCCACAGAAGGCTTTCCACAACTCGATCCTTGCCTCTTAGCGGCCATTTCTAGCTACGACAAAGTTTGTAACCAACGCGTAGACCTGCGTCAATAGTTTGGGGTCCATAACACACTATTACTAAGTCTGAAAAGTTATGAATATCTTAATTATGTAAATATCTTACAAGTAGAATGTGCCATTTGGTGTCGGTTTTTAATAGCATCAGGGCGTTAAATTGTATTCAATGATTCCGGGTTTTTATTTTGCACTTAGGAAAGGTAGTATATTGTTTTAGTTTTTTATGTGGCTTCCAACGTAATTGAACAAGAACTTTTGATTTGTCAATGTAGTAATTTACAAAAAAGTTTCCATTTCAAAAGGGTTTTCTTTGTCAAGCGTTTCGAGAATACTTTTTTATATTGCAAGTTCTATACTGACTTTGCTAGGCTTCGTTTCAAAGTACAACTTCGCAACATAGAAGTGGGAACGTTTAAGGGGTGACGTCCATTCCATTTGTCGCGTTGGAGCCATTGTTGGGCACAGGTTTACGCAACTTGGTCCTTGCCAACTCTATTTACAATTTGTTCAATTTCACCTCAAAACTAATCGCTCTAATTTGTTGACAACCCAATAATGTTGCGGTGCGACGAATTTCTTCAGAATTATTGTTGTCGTGTCATAAGCTTCAGTTTTTTTCCCACAATCATAGAACTGGAGTGGTACTTCTGGTGGTACGATTGTGAAAAAATAAGTACGCTTGTGATGGCAAGCGCACTTTTTTTGTCTTCTAAAATATATCTTCTGAATTTGGATTTGAATCATAAAGTAGACACGCTAAAGTGAGGGATTGACACGTTTGTGATTGATTACAGGAAGACAGCCAGTTACATTTAAAGTCGACTAAGAGTTACACTTAAAATATAGATCCAAAAGATCCTCCTCCTCCTTCTCCTACAATTGCAAGAATACGATTACACATTTACGGTACGATTGTACAAATTTACACTTCTTTTTTCAATAACAAAACAATTACTTTCCTAAATTCCTACGAAAACGGCAAAAGATAACACATTGAAGCGTGTGCAATATAAAATTAACTTACTCCCGTCGGCCTCAGCCTCGCCGGTCACGCGCCCTTTTATCGCGAAACGATTTTAGAGCACTTCCGGCTGCACCAGCGGCGCAAATTTTAAAAACGTCTGGCAAATTTTAAATCGCATCACTGAATGAAAGCGATATGTAGGTACGGTTGAAATATTTTTGCGTTAGAGTACTTTAATATAAAAAAGGTTTTATTATTGTACAGTAAGAAACAAATCAATAGATAAACTAACCCATAAATAAAAAAAATTGCGACATTGCCACAATCACAATCTATTAGTAAGAATAAAAAAGTGAATTGAAAAATAAGTCAACCTTATTACGTAAGAAAAATCTTAACAAGGTAAAGTAACTATTACAAAAGTACTTGGTTTAAAAAGTAGTTTGTTCTATTCTTGAGACGATACTTGCTAAAGACAACAAATTTACAAAATAAAAGTGTTACCCTCAATATCTATTATTCGTTGGAACTATATTCTTATGATATTTTGATATAAAAAAATCTATACTTACAAAACATTATTATATTTATAGGTATATATATTATAGGTATAGTATACCAGAACAACTATAAACTTAAGTTTGAATCCCTAAAAATACCAAGTTTAGATTTATCCGAGATATCATATAACAGCGTTGTGTTGTGAATTTTTAAGCTTATAGAAGAAAACGAAATGTAAAAAACGGATGCCGAGGAAATAGCTGAAATTTCTTCAACAACAGGGCGCCTGGCGGAACGGGGGCGTTAGGGTCACCATATTTTTGGGGTATAACCGGATTGACTTATACCTGACACTAGTGTCAACTTAAATTTATTTGTTTAAGAAATGTCTTACATTTCTTAAGCAAATAATTTAAGTCGACACTGTATTATACAACGAAAAATTAAAGTATTACTTTATTTTAAGCATAATTATATAGCTACACATTTTTCTATAATAACATCGTAAAATAGTATTAAAATTTTCAATAAACTTATTAATGCTTAGAGTATAAGCTATAACCTAACTCTAATATACTCAGCGGCACGGAATGTGGCCCAAGTACATTTTAGGATTTCAAATCAATCTTTATCATTATTTTAATACCTACCACTTAAATAGCAAAAAGACTTTTTTAAATAAAATTGGTAAGAACATTATTTTTTAAAAGTAGACTATCCCCAAACATGTTTACACAACATGGTGCCCCTACCCAGCGTGGAGTATCCGGTGTCCGGCGCTCCGGGGTCCCAGAGTGTTCGGGGCGGGAAATAATGCCATTTCCGATGAGGGCCCGCGGGGCGCGTCCGCGACCAGATTAGGGAAAGAAGACGACGGGAATTTAATAACACTACTAATACACGACGCACGTTTCGTAAACAGACCGGAATATATCATTTTCAAATCTATATATATATAATTCTTCTGTGAGTGTGTATGTATGTCACTGAACTTCTCTTAAGCGACTGGACCGCAAAATTTTTTGTGTGTGTTCAAGGGGATCTGAGAACGGTTTAGATACTTTTTCAACGGGAGTGAAACCGCGGGGCTCAGCTAGTAAAATATATATTTCAAAAATGTTTACGTAATAGACAAAATAAATAAAAAAAGAACGCTTTCTAGTAAGCTTCTTAAAACATCTTAATGATTTCAAGTATCCCACTTATATTTTAATCCGCTGTTTATAAGAGCAAACATTTCTAGTGAAAGCTGCTTATTAACGATACAACGAAACGCTCGAATATAAAATATACAACGATTTTAAGATTGCGAGAAAATACAATACCATAAAATTAAAGTCTCCCTATACAACAATACGTTTAATTCTTACCGTACACGTGTATACTTTTGTGTGTGTGTGTACTTTAATCCTATTAAAGCAACGCTAATGACGCGAGTGGAACACTCAAATGCAAATTAAACGTAACAAAATTCCTGATACTTTCGTTATTCGACCGAATGAGGTTCACCTCGATATCCCTCAGTACACGTAGGTTTGTAAAATTTTGTAGGATGCAAAGGGTGACGGGTTTGAAACCCGACGAGAGTAACATCGAAATGATGAATTTTGATTTTGATTCTCGGTTAAAATATTTGCTCGTCTCTCTATCTTAACATGTATTGTTTATGATAATTCTGAATGCTGAATTAAACATAGCATATCAAATAAGACCATACAACATATACTATACAAAAAACATTCCTTTACATTAAGTGTATCTATGTTTTTTAAATTATCATAAAAAATAATAATTTTCAAACACGCAACCAATCAATCACGCATTGGAGCAGCGTGGTGGAGTACGCTCCAAGCCTCTCTCAGTTGTAGGAGAAGACCCGTGCCCAGCAGTGGGACATAAAAAGGGTTGCGGCATATAATTTTCATACATACATACGTCAGTGTGTAATATCATATTCTTTCATGCTTCATTTCGAAATGTATTTTAACGTGAGCTTTAGCCGTATCCAGGTTAACAAAACATTTTAATTCGCCGCATGTATTTTCCGAATGCCTACATTCGATATCGCACTGAATAAAAATAAACCTTAAATATCCGATTCAACATTGCACAGGTAATCGATGCCGGGCTATAATATGATCCATTAGAATATAATATGATCTATCAGATTTAACTGCGATGTACCTGATGCAGAGATTTTTTTATTTAATGGAGAAACCAAATTCATCCCGTTGGTCTTCAATATTATCAGAAATGTTTGCACTTCCAGTTATATTTGAAAAGCTCCAATAGATTTGTATAACTTCATAATAACTTTTATAATTACTACGAATTATTATATTACTACATTATTATTATACTACTTCGATATACAGTTAATGGAATAGTAACGTAAGAGATAGTATTGAATGTTTGAAGTGTGCGTGGGTGGTAAAATCCGCACTAAGGTACAGCCATACACGTTGAAAGAAATTACAAAACCGATGATTTCAATCTCTCTCCTGGTATCAATTAATTTTGAAAAAAAATATACACTCTATATTCATATAGCTCAAAATACACTTGCATACAAACCTAACACATACCTAAGAAATAAAAAAATAATAAGTCTGTCAATACGGGTGGGCAGAGCCGTGAGCCAAACTCGGTACAACAGAAAAGAAAGTCACATTAAGACCTTTATTCACGTGCCAGCGCCTCACAATCAAAGAACGTCTAATGTTCTTAAAAAATAAATAGCAAACTTGTATCATAGACGCTTTAACATTTCTCATGTCTCCGATATTTGTCGCTAGATACTCGTATTGTATGGAAAGTTGAGCCCGCGGCGCACCACCTGCAAAAGCTTATGAGGAAGTCCTCGTTAGACCGCGGTCACGATAACAGCGGATAGCGGAGCGATTAAGAAGCGGTTGGCATATAATATAGGGACGTATGCTGCTAAGTTTTTTTTTGTGTTTTGAACGGTGAAGTACACCAATCTACGGTTGACCAGGGTGCTAGTCTATGGTCAAATCGGCATATCGGTTAATGTCGGACCGAAGCTCTTATATAGCTCGCGGAAATTTTGACTAGTTAACAAAATTCTTAAAATATGGAAAACATGTTTTCCACTTAATTATTTACTGGGCAATACACATTTTCTCGTGCCTGGCGAATTTTGTTTTAGAGAATTAGTAAACTTATACTTCGTTGATCTATTTTTAGAGGACAGCATGAATCCTCGATAAGACTTTTTTTAATGATCGTACTATGATCCAGGACTACCTAGTTTTGTACTATGACCCGCAACTTCGTTAACACTTTGGCTCATAACCTTAAAAAGGTTGCCATTAACTGGTTTAAACCCTCCTTACTCTGATAAGATACTCATGCCTTGCAGTGGAACAGAAATAAATGATTTGAATGAGACTTTGCATTAGAGAGATTTCTACACAAGTATGCATTATTATGTATCATCATCGACCGATTTCCGCTACGATGTCCGCTTCGCTCTCCGCGAGTGCAGAGATCGTTACCTAACTTTTATTGTACCGCAACTTCAATGCTACAACTTCTGCCCCCGCTTATTGTGTGAACTCCTACTTAGCTGTTTCATTTTTCAAATTGCAATGTTCCATATTTCCATATTCTGCACATATTCAACACTCAAATAAAACTAATACCTACACCTTCGAAATAAATGTTTTATATTACCCACATTCTAATAAATTAAAAGAATGTTTTAAAATAAATGCTACATGGCTATTTTTATAATAAAGATTTTTTTAAGTATCATGATTGTTATGTTCAATATAAATAACTTACATTTTTTATCAGATAATGAGATGAAGATGTCCGTTACTTTTTAACGATTTTCTAAAGTAACAAATCGTTACCAGTCTAAAGTAACTATTAGTGAAGTCTAGTATTAGAAAGACGTATAACAAACAACATTTATTTCAGTGTCTTTGGTTTATAAATAGAAATACTTTTTAAGAACAACAGAATCCACAAGACGGTACATTAATTTTAAACGAATCCTAGTCTCTTCACCAGAGGAACCGAGTAAGACCAAAGATTTTAAAAAGAATATATTTCAGTTTAGATTTTACACAGTTGTGATGATGAAGCATCGCCGCCGCGGCTCAGTTCACTGTAGTGCTTTCACCGTTCGAACGTGGCATTGTTATTTCTTGAGAGAAGTGCTGAAATATTATCGTGGAGGGACTAGGGGTACGGAGGAAGTCTAGTGCACGAAAATGATCTTTAGCGCGGGCTAGGTAAGATCTTCGATACCTAACCGTAACTAAAAACCGTTTACGTTCATACGTCACACCGTATCGATACCCATAACAAATCGTAATAATAAAATCAAGAAATGTATGAAACCAGATTACTACAGTTTTAACTAACCGTTCTCAATTTAATGTTTACTAAGGTTCTCGTCAACTTTTAATACTCACCGAAGTGAGTATATAATACAAAATAACGATACGATATACCGAGATGAGTCATTATCAACATTGCTAAAACAACTGCTTTCATCGATCTTAACATCACATCGACACAAACTTTGCGCGCTATGGATACAAAGAACGGTTTTCAATATCGATATAAAAACCGAAAACCGTAACCGTTTCTGGAATGAAACCGCAAACGGCCACGCCTAGCACGGGCGGTTTAAAGAATTGTGCACTTTGGTGTACGTCGTTGCGGCGGCGCTCTAAAATGGAGCTTTAGTTGTAGGGGAAGGATGCATTTTGGTCGTAGTTCGCGAGAGACCCAGGTGGTAGCAATCCCGCGAGTACAGCGCATGATTCACGCCTGTTGCCGCGCCGCGTATATCTTGGCTCGCTAGACGTGTCACTCCTTGTTGCTCCTTTTGCACACTTAGCACGTCATGCACTTTACTCGGCGATCATTAGGAACAAAATCTAAACAGTATTTTAGCACATAGGGATATCGTCGCGGATATTTGCGTATTACATATAAACAATTTACATTATTTAGATAAAAAAATATAAAGTTCTGAATCGGTTTCTGATAATTCTTATAAAACTTCTCTTCTTATTGCATTGCATTAAAGAGAGTACACTTTTTCAACATTTACACTGGAAAAGGGGTTCTCGTTAAATAATTTCGGAACAGATTACTCAGTAATAATTTGTTACTCTGTGTACAATTTCCCGCTTAACAACATCAAAGATCCTAAATTACCAAAATTGGCTCATAAAAAAACTGACATTGCAACTTTTATCAGTATTAGTTACTATCTATTGGTAACATTTTAATACCGCTGCTAGTCGCAAACATCTTGATCCAAACGAACACACGATGGACACATAATATCTCATTATCCATTGTTCGCACGACATCAATGAAAACGCATTAACATTGGCATGATAAAATACAATATACACCGGTGAGAACCATCATGTCGACTGTAGGGCTGTGTTTCTCAAAGTATGGGTCGTGTCCCCCGGTAAATCGCTGTGAATCGGTCGCAAAGCGTCGGTAAGAATAAAAAATATATATAATGTTCAAAAATATTTTGTCAAGAATTAAACGATATTTTAAACTACTCCATCAAATACATCAGAAAAGGGGGTAAGTGGTCGCAAAATATGTTTATATATTAAGGGGATCATACTATAAAAAAGCGATAGCGAGTGCTGCTATAATATTCCACCTCGGTAAAGATCGAGGGAAGTTTGAGAATTTTTAACCATCTTGGCTAGTCGGAGGGGACTTTAAGAAAACATCATGAAAAGATTGAAAACCACTTGTGCAAGGTATCACGACACGTCACAAATATCAAATCCTTTATAAGGTCGTGGTCGGCGAGTATGTGTTCATTAGTTCTCTATGAAACACACCGCACACAATGGGTGTGGCATACCACTAAGGTAAGGTAACCGGCTAACAAACGCCTGCAAGAAATACTAGCGAAAACCGATAGACTCTGTTCGTCTATTCTTAAAGTAAAATTACTATCTGCTTGTGTTACGATTATTTTCCTATAGGTACGGCTTTAGGCAGGGGGTCGCACTATGAAAAAGTTTGACAATCACTGGCGTAAGTTATCACAACACGTCACAGACATCGGATCCTTGTTCAGGTCGTGGTCGACGAGTGTCCATTAAGTTCTCGATGACACACACTGGGCACAATGGGCGTGACATGCCGCCGTGGCAAGGTAACTGGATAGCCGACGCCTGTATGAAATACTAGCAAAATTCAATAGACTTTGTTCGTCTAATATTCCGATGTGTGGGTGTTACGATTCTTCTTCTACACGGCTTGATCAATATTGGTGAATATTTCTCGTTTTATTTATACGACCCTATGGATAATCCAGAGACTCAACCATATATTGACCTACTGTAAAGATAAAAAAAAACTTTTTTTGTTTTTTTTTTTGCCGTGTAACCTTATATGAGGTATAAATTTATCTATTCATAGGACACCCTGCATGCATGAATATAAATTTTCATATACACTTATTTTTACTCGAATTGTTTTGTTAAATAAATGCCATTTACTCTGTACGTCAACACGACATCAAACACAATGCCTGGCCAGTGAAACCTTTTAACGTCACGCTAGTCACGTTGCCTTCGTCATACGCTGTTTAATATACCACAAAAGCTTTATTAATTAAAAACTTCGGTATTTTATATGCATATGCAATCCATTAATATTAGTATACGATGAAATACGTAAGCACATGCGACTAAATCCCAAGGGGACGGCGGTCTTATCCAACAATAGTAATAGATATTTAACTGCCATGAGAAAGCTGCCTTATGTATTCTATATTTTTTACGTACTGTACCTTTTAGGTGATTTATTTGTATCATACTTTAAAAAAACGACAATAGTGCAGTACTAGTCTATGACATTAACTTGTGTGGCGGTTCGTCAAAAAATCTCTTCCACGTTTGAAGGATCTCGCATATAAACAACTTTATTCAGTCTAAGCGATACGATGACGATAGCGACAGACGTCCTCGATATAACGCCACTCAATTCGATTCGGCTACGAGTCGTCTTGTTCAAACATCGCAGCCGTAGCGCCAAACATATCAGTTTCCGAGGTTGAGGCGCACCTCCGGCTCGCGAGAATAAACACGAGGGTGGAAGGGTGAAGTAAAAAACGTTGGAACGCGGCCCGAATAAACACAAGAGAAATAACGACATCAAACAATAATTGAAATCATAGCTCGCCGAGACGGGAGCGGGCCGAATGCGGCGCGGAAGCCGCACGCGTGCGCCCGCCGCCCGTTTCGCTCGCGATTTTAAATCGCAAGATTTTCATGAACATACCATTACATTGTCTACACCTTCTCATTTGTCATCATTTTGAAAATACCTGATTCGTAAATCCGTGGCAATAAAAATCGCTGCATATTTACCAGCATAAATCATGACAATGATAGAATTAACTATATGTCCACTTCATCATTATTTTTACATTAATTTGTTGTATTTCTTATAATACTGAGGATATGGGGGTGTGTTTAAATAAAATTAAACATATGTACTAATACGAAACTTTCTTATAGCATCAACTATAAATAATCGAACCTACGTAGTATTCCCATACAATTTGTATTTTTTTTACAGCTAGGCAACACAACGTCATTAGGTAAAAAAAAAACTTTCACAAATGGCAACATCGTTGAATAATACTCCTTTATTGATATAAAATAGCATCAGCAGTTGCGGTACCAAACACACGTCGTACCTATTAATCTCGGCAAATAGAATAAAAGGTAATAGAGACTCGCCACGGAGGGAGAAAAGATTGCCCTCTCAATGTGAAAGCCGAGCCCTCTGCAGTCGCGATACCATTATTAGTGAGTTAACTCAATTTGCGGCATATTGTTTGAGAGGAGCTTAATAACAGAGGCGAGAGAGGCGAGAGGTCGCGAGGCATCGTCATGACAACCCTTGATCCATACCCGGACCCGAATTAAATGCACGATAACTACACGTCACAACGTATCGCCTTTACGGAGCCCTATTCAACACTAATGAGACCATACACTAAGTTAACGGTGACTAAAACCACCACAATTCGGTAGGATTATACCAGTAATGAGATAAGTTATTTATTAATAACATTACGAATTATAACGTAATAACATTACGAAACTTACGCAATCTCTAAACAGAAACCTGGTAGTATAAATATATAATGGAGTAGCAATTTATTTATCGTTTACCTAAATTGAGCGTATATTTATCAGGGCGTAGAAACTCTATTAAAAATTTAAATAGCTAACTTGACTTATTCTATTACGCTGTAATAAAAATTAAAGTACATCTATATGAACCATTCATAATTATGAATCTTTTTGAGATGATATATGAAGTCTCAATCCAACAAAATAGCCAGTTAACTGCCATTGTCTGATCGTGCACGATTAAAAGTCTGGCGATAATTGGTCTCTCTAGAAGAAGAAAAAAACAATAATAACACGCATATTATTACGCAAGCGGCTATCAACTTAGCACCATAGTCAATATAAAAATTACAGTTACTCGCTACTATAATTATCTTTGTATAAATCAATCCAAACCACGGAGCGTTACCACATGGGTTTAATTAGTGATTTTTTATCATAAATAAGCTTCAGTTTATTCAGTAACAAATCTTACAATTTATGGAAACTTTCGTTCAAAGATCTTGCTAGGCATCTCGCACCAAATTCAATATCTTTAAATGATACTTTCCGATTGCTTGACTTTATCTCAGTGCCCACTTAAATTAATCTAATCGCTTACCATTGTTCTGTGAAACATGCACCTAACGAAGTGGATTGAAGTATGTAGAGCGCTATTTAAATTAACCAATTAGCACTTCCATTCGCGTTCCGGCTCAGACTAATATACTTAGCGGTTCCAAACTTCAAGTCAGATTAGCTAAGCGATGTTGAAATACTATTCTATGAAATCCCATTAGAACTAACTCCGCATCCGGGGAACTTGGCCAGATATTACTTTCGAGAAAACAGTAATATTGATGAAACCGCATTTGAATGAAAATTGACCCTTTGAAGTTCTTTGCATTGATGAATTATGATATTTGTACGACTGGAAATGATATTGCGGATCAATCTGTTATGTATGTTTTTATTTTTATACTATGAGGTTTTTTTTAAAGGTGGTAGAACTCCATGTAGTTCGATTCCTCAGTCCTCAGGGGTAGCAACGCATCTGTGGCCAACCCCAGATATGACCGTGATCATATCTGGGGTAGATTACAAATGTCCATGGGCGGCAGTGGCCACTTACCATCAGGTGGACTGCAAGCTCGTTTGCTACTCACATGCTATAAAAAAATGTGTTTTTTCTTTTTAGAAGCATCGTATATGTTATAAAGATTAAACATACACCTATATCACATACTATGATAAGTAACATTTTTCTGAAAAATAATAACTATATAAGATTTCATACAAACAAAAATATATTAGGTACAACATGATCGTTGCCTTCAATTTTCTTTTTATTTAATGCTTAACGTAAACCAGTGCGTGAATTCGGGTTATATTACTGTACGTGATAATATTTTGTGATCACTAAAAGAGCAACCTGATATTATGCAGTTTTGTAAAGGAGGGGTGAAATATTATCGGTACCATACGCATCGCCCGATGTCACGAGAATATTGCCACCTACAGCCCGCGGCTACGCGGAAAGGCTTGCGTAATTTATATTGCAACAGTAATGTGGTATTTTCATGGGTATTTTTAAAAATATTTTTTGACATTTGACGCACATACATAATATTTATGTATGTGTAGTTAAAATTAACAAATACATATATTTTTAAATGTTTCGCTGCTGTTCTAAGCTAGAAGTTCGAAGCCATGGTGCTACCGGACTCGAACCACAAAGGGCTCTACCACTTTTACATAAAATGTAATGTTGTAAGTTCATTACACAGCCTTCCTGTCATGATAATTACAATGACAGTATCATCGTCTACCCATAATTATCTATCAATTGGACATTTGTTCCGAAGAAGGGAAACTTGGCGCGGGACATAGCGGTTTTTGAGTCGTGATGTAGTAAAGACATCATCTCCTATATATGTAATTATTTATCAAGGGGCACTCTTCTATCAATACTTCATACTTTAGTTATATATACACGTATACAGATGCTATATAAATATTTTAGCCTGTAGTAAAAAGACAAGTCGCCCCCGACCAGGTGGACTGATGACCTAAAGAAGATCGCGGGAAACCGCTGGATTCAGAAGGCACAGGACAGGGTTTAGTGGCGCCATCTAGGGAAGGCCTATGTCCAACATCGGAACTCAAAAGGCTGAAGGATGGAAAAAGACAATAAATATTAAATTTTGTGTACACTTTTACGCGCATGAAGTAAAGTGAAGCTGAAGACTGCTATACACATAACTTTAATATGTTATTAAAATTATTAGATCCACATGATTAGACAACACCACGATTAGATGAAAATTAATATTATTATTGTAACACAGTCCAATGTAACTGTTTATCGCACATAAAACCCTTTTTTCAGTCTTAAGAGCCTCTACAGAAATTTCAGTTCAATAAAATTTAAATAAATCCTACCCCAGTACAGAAAAAGAAATTAAGCACGTTCACTTTTGAGGCTGATTATCCACAATTACTAGGCAAACACGACAGTCATATGAATAAAAATAATATTATGCAGCGTGGAAGCCGTGGGGCGGTTGGAGCGGACACCGCGGCGGGGCGCCGGATGTCACGGGAAAATTGCTACTTCCGAACCGGAGCCGCGCAAGGGGCCCTCTGCTACATTATTATCAAGTGAATTGACCCCTCGGATTCTATATTAAAATCTTGTATAATATTATACTCTTGTATAATATAATAAAATCAATGTAAAAATATGTATGGGCGTTGTATTTGGATAAACTCAAGTCAAAATTATATTACAGTTCACCGAGATAATAGCATCTCTCTAAAATTTAAAAATAAATAGCTACTTGAAAAATTACATTAAACCTCAGTTTTACAATTGCTGCATCAATTTTGTTATTACTTTCCGATCTTAAATCCTTTTCATGATATTATTCTTCAAATAAATCAATAGTTGATCTAGTGCGAATCGAAGGAGCCGCATATGGAGGATTCCGTACCACTAAATTACATATTTTTTGTATTCGTTAACATATCAACGATAAAAGTTATGTACATTTTAAAATTATCTATTCATTACGGTTCAATAGATAAACGACGGTCATATCGTAGGAAATAATATTATGCAGCGTGGAAGCCGTGGGGCGGGTGGAGCGGACACCGCGGCGGGGCGCCGGATGTCACGGAAAAATTGCTACTTCCGAACCGGAGCCGCGCAAGGGGCCATCTGCTACATTATTATCAAGTGAATTGACCCCTCGGATTTTATATCATACTCTTGTAAATATGAAATCAATGTAATAATACTAGAGATTTGGATAAACTCAAGTCAAAATTATATTACAGTTCGCCTAGATAATAGTGTCTCTCTGCGATTTAAAAATAAATAGCTACATGAAATAGATTATTAAACCTCCGTTTTACATCAATTTTGCTATAACTTTCGGATATTATATCTTAAGTCCTCTTCATGATATTATTCTTTAAATAAGTTAATAGTTAACCAAGTGCGAATGGAAGTCGCCGACACGGAGGGTTCCGTACCACCAAATTACATATTTTTTGTATTCGTTAACACATTAATGATAAAAGTTACGCACATTTGAAAGTATCTATTCATTACGGTTCAATAGATAAACGACGGTCATATCGGAGGAAATAATATTATGCAGCGTGGAAGCCGTGGGGCGGGTGGGGCGGACACCGCGGCGGGGCGCCGGATGTCACGGAAAAATTGCTACTTCCGAACCGGAGCCGCGCAAGGGGCCCTCTGCTACATTATTATCAAGTGAATTGGCCCCTCGGATTTTATATTATAATCTTGTATAATATGAAATCAATGTAATAATACTAGGGATTTGGATAAACTCAAGTCGAAGTGATCTTAATGTTCGCCTAGATAACAGTGTCTTTCTGCAATTTGAAAATAAATAACTACTTGAAAAAAATTATTCAACCTCCGTTTTACATCAATTTTGCTATAACTTTCGGATATTATACCTTAAGTCCTCTTCATGATATTATTCTTTAAATAAGTTAATAGTTAACCAAGTGCGTGAAGTCGCCGCAAACGGAGGGTTTCGTACCACCAAATTACATATTTTTATATGCGTTAACATATCAACGATAAAAGTTATGTACATTTTAAAATTATCTATTCATTACGGTTCAATAGATAAACGACGGTCATATCGTAGGAAATAATATTATGCAGCGTGGAAGCCGTGGGGCGGGTGGAGCGGACACCGCGGCGGGGCGCCGGATGTCACGGAAAAATTGCTACTTCCGAACCGGAGCCGCGCAAGGGGCAATCTGCTACATTATTATCAAGTGAATTGACCCCTCGGATTTTACATTATACACGCGTTACTTTCTGTAAATACCAAATCAGTATAATAGTATAAGGGATTTGGGTCATACTCAAGTTCGTTGGCGGAAAGTTATGTTGGAGTTCAACTAGTTGTGATCGATTATCGTCAAAGCTATTTCTGTCAGTCTTGCCACAACTGGTCGCAAGTAGCTGGTTAAGAATAGAAGTAGAATTTGATATACTATAAAATAAATGTTTATATTTTTTGTCTCACGACGTGATGATTCAGATAAAAGTCCACGAGACATTCCAATTGAATCCTCACGGGGGTCGCATCTGTGTTCGACCTCAAGTAAGATTACTATCCTATTATAGGTTAGTTACAACATCACCCTCATGAAAGTTCGTAAGGTACTTGTATAATACTACATTGCAATTCCATTGCACATTCAACATCACTACAATTCTAGTCATCCAAACACGTGCGTATAAGGCGCATAATTCGATATTCTTATTACCGACATACTGCATATGTTGGCGTTTGAACACCACATACCTATTTCAATTCCGCTTACAGTTCGCAACGTGGCCGGAATACTGTGTAGATACGTTCGTGATAGCAGACAATACTAGTATTTAGCGACAATACGGGCGCGGATAATTTGAATGTGTCACCGGGCGTTGTACCGGTCTCCGGGCACGAGAGACGAACAACGGGAGCCTCGGTTGATACGTTTTCAATTGCAGGGGGCTGTCAGTGTGCCAATTCCGCGGCATTCACAACAAATTACGTATTAAAGCGAGTGGAAGCGCAAACAAAACGGCCGTGTTCGTGACGTGAATCCAACGCGGCGTGTACGTGCAGCGCTACTAGCCGCGGCACTGTGATACCGGAGCGATTTGAACGATGCTCGTATAGCCTCAGATAAATAAAGTAGGTAGATCTATCATTCCTAACAAAAAAATTAAGCCAATTTTTAAAATGGTCGGGCTATAAAAGTGATCATGTGAGGGTAAATAAACAAAGTTACTGACAGGAAACTACGCTAGTTTTGTGTTAGTGCGTATAAATATATGAAATTAGCGTAGTTTTGTGGCTTCACTCAAATACAAGGCGATGAGTAATCTACCTATTTTATTTATCTGAGCGTATAGCACACAAATAAATATTCGTGTATACTTACTAATAAATATTCGTTAAAAAAGATATATACTTGAATAAATTAAGTTCCTCGCTAAAGTTCCGACATTATGTATCGAAAATTAAGCTACAATCAAATTACTGATTAAAATATGTTTTTATTTATTTCAATTGAACCAGCAACAGAAATACATTATCGAATGGTGCTATATGTAGGTAATATTTTTTACGATTTATTTTATGCCAAAACGTAAAAATAAAATCCTGTACTGTTAAAAACTCCTTTTTCCTTTTCTAATCATCATGTAAGTTATAAAAAGTTAAATTAAATAAAACCTCGAATACTTTATAGTAAACCTTTATATTAAATTACAAACGCTTCACAACCGCTACTGAAAGCTACTGTAAGCACAACTTAATTGGCTGTACACAATTCAATTATGTAGTGACAGGTAAATTGATCAATGGTACGAATATGTTAAATTAGCTCGTAAAATGTTAAACAAATTGAATTCGAATGTTAAAATATTTAGATCATTTATTCCCACGCCGTTTTGATCTCCGTTAAGAACTTACGTAAGGGGGTGGGGAAATTTTCGAGATAAATCTTTATTTTTATTTGCCTAACTATCGATAATTACGGCATCCCTTTTGCTAAACTAAAATAAACAATGTTTTTCCTCTCTATTTTATTTTCGAGATAAGATAAAAATAAATTCCTTTGTTTTCCTTCGATAGAGATGCTAATTAGTTCGAGAGGGCGCGCAAAGCAGCTTATATACAATTACGATAAGAGTACTTTTAAAGAGAAAATAATTCGCGGAACTCCTTCACGGATTAAAAACACAAGATGCTTTTAATGTTGTTTTTAATCCAGGTAAATCAGCAAAAACAATTTCCTAAAGAAATGTTCCCACCGTGCGTGAGTAAGATATATATTTTTATTAGCAAACGAGATATTACGATTAAGATAATAATTTACCTGAAGTTGCTCACAGATACATTGCTAATGTAAAGAGCTAAAATCTCTACTTATAATAAAATTGTAACAGGTCGATGTCTGTACATTGAAGATATCGAAAAAAAAATTACATAGGGG
>DWPV01000659.1:0-26271 GCA_018251915.1 Urbanus proteus proteus | reverse complement strand
AGTGGGTAAGGGTTGGAATTTACTAATGTTTAAAGGTAAAATCCATCGAAGTTATAGTTCAAAAGAAACATTACTTCGAGTATAATTATATCTGTCTAATGTAAGTAGTGTTAAGCGCTGTTTCTTTCTGGTTTGAAGGGTGTGGTAAGATAGACGTAAGTTCTTATTCGAGGCAATCAAGCTTAGTGTTAAGAGGTAGTAAATAACGCATTTTGAAGGTGGTAGAACCCTTGTGGTTCGACTCCGGCGGCACTACCGTCACACCCGAATGTACTTAATAACGGCAGTGTTAAACACTGCTATGTTCTGGCTTGATGGATGTGGTAAGAGAGACATACTTAATCGAGGCGTTCCTACTTAGTCCTCAGAGGTAGCAACGCATTTGTGACCAACCTTAGGTAAGACTCTGTTCTTATCTGGGAATAATTACAAATGTCCATGATACTACTTACCATCAGGTGGACTGCATGTTCGTTTGCTACTTCCATAATATAAAAAATCAAATGTCGACCTTAAAAAATAAATAAATAAATAAAAGGATTCTTAGATTATCTGTATTTGATCGCAAGTGTCCATGGGCATTTTTCATGAATCTGTGGCCACTTATAATCAGATTGCCTTCGTATGCTTTTTCCACTCTTTAAAATGATAAAAGTAGAGTACGTAGACAAAGTCACGCTCAATACTAGTCTCAAATACACCTAGAGACCGCCCCAGCCTGTTGTTGACATCTCAAACGAAATTCCAATGAAATAATCTAATTAAATATTTCTCATATTAAAAGACACTACTTCAAAAGGCATTCGGAATCCAAATTACAGTAGCATGTTTGTGTATGATAAAAAGGAATGTACCTAGTGAATCTCGGATCCATAGAATAATAATTCTAATAGAATTGACTGGCTTTTTTATATAAAAAAATATGGAACGCATTATTGTTGTTAGAGCTTTGAGTATTTTATGTAGTGATTATAAGCATGATTTATGCAATATAAAGTAATTTTTCCCGCTTGGAAACTTCCGCAACCAATTCCATACGGGCCAAGAGTTCCAACTAAAGCCTATAAATGTAAGGTAGTGCCCCTGATGAATTACGAAGAGCTCTGCCCCTTAAAATTATATCCACATCACGATATTAAATATATTCGCATGGGGCATTTCAAATTAGTCCTCAGGAGTATCAATAAATTTATGGTAGAAGTCAGGTAAGACTCTACCATAAATTTATTCTATTTCTTTCTTTTCTTTTATGTATATTTAATAAAAAATCTTTGAAATCTATTCAGCTTTTACGAAAGTTCATTAGTGGCAGCAAACACTCGGCATCAAGTTAACTACAAGGTCATTTGCGTAATCTATGATTAGGTTTAAGCAATTATTACTCTAATCCAGCCATTCTCAAAGGGTGCTCCGCGGAGGCCTGAGGCTCCGCAAAGCCTTTACGGGAGCTCCGCGAGAATACTCCCATTAGATCTGTTTTATAATAGTATACACTTACATTGTAACATGATTACCCATAATAAAAAGAGCACGAAACTTTTTTGTTTATTATGAGCCTCCGTTAAAATTTTCGTTTTTCAAAAGGGCCCTGCCACCAAAAGTTTGAGAACCACTACATCATCAATCGGACTTCAAAGTTGCATACAATCATGTCTAGACATCCCCTGCGACTTCCATCAAAAAACCAGATGCCATGTCTATTATATTAAATACTCCTCGGAATCATATTAGCTCGCTAATTGAATAAAAAACAAAAGTGCGTTACAAAGGCCAGTGGCGAGTGATCTCGCATCGCCGCGGGACTCTGTAATTACCGTTTCACTTTATCGTACTCTTTGTACGGTTTCTTTGTTACGTTACGGGATTGTCTTTACGTTAACGTAAATTCTAATCGTCATTCGTTAGACTCGGTGGCCGCTGAAGCTTTGGAGTTAAGCACATTTGGTTAGAGGGTTATTTTTTTTACTAAATTTTGTAGATGCTAAAACGTTAGTTATGAAACGATTTTAGAAGTGTAATTTCAAAGGATAATTAATTAACTATTAAATAATTAATTTTTAAAAAACGATATTTTAGTTTGTATCTATTATGCTTTCAATTGCCTAAATTATTTTTATACTAACCTACTGTTTGAAAACTCTTATTGAATCATAATAAATAAATAGCTTTAACAAATAACGATATTATTATTATTTAACAAAAGGACTTAAGTCCACACTTTACATGCAAGTATATATAGGGTGAGCTAAAAAGCATCCACTTTGAACCATTGATACGAGCGTTCGTGCCCGCGGCTATATCGTCCGCCCCGTCGGTTGGTAATGACGTTTGTCACAGGGTGTTTCATTATTTATAAACCGATGTTATTGTATAGTTTTATTTTCGTTGAAAACAAGGATGTAGTTTATTTTTTTTTAATAAAGTACCTATCTGTAATCAACTTTATATAGAACACGGATTTCAAGGGTATGGTGAGAGATACTTCTCCAAGGCATTCCAGCATCTGTGTTCTCAGGAGCACATGGGCGCCCCAGGTTACTTACCATAAAGTTCACAGATGTTCGTTTGTTATTATCTTAACCTTAATAACAAGAAGCACTTTAAGTTCAAAATAATGAAGCAATTAATTTGAATCATCCAAATAGAAAAATAGAATATTTCATGAAAATCATGAATAGCAGCTGACGTGTTAAAAGGTATCTGACAGTGGCCACTCTGTTTGTCCAAAACCTATAGTGTGAAGTTTTCAGATTAACAGTTCGTTCGTGGTGTAGCCATCAGACATAGATGGCTATACCTTACACCGAAAGGAACTAACAAATCTTATTATAATAAATATTAGTAATAAATAAAATAAATTCTTCATTTCTCGTTAAAAGACACAGCGAGAGGAAAATAAGCGAGCAGAAGTTATTATGTTTGATCAAAAATAATCAAACTTAATAAATAAGTTAACTCAATATTTGAGTAAATTTCAATAAATATGTTTACATTATTATGAAAGATGATTTGAAATCTGAAAAACCTACAATATAATATTTTAGTTCGCCTAAAATAATACACGTACTCCAAAACCATTGTCCGGTTGGTTTCATTAAAAATATTACACTACTGTGTAACATGATCTTGCTTTAAACATACTGAATACTGATATCGTGATACAATGTAAACCAAAATCCAATACACGTTAAACAAAACAATATTTTTACACCATCAAAGAGAACAAGCAATGGATTGGTTTTAGCCAAAATCCTCATTCCTACCCACTAGACTGCTTGATAAAAACTGACGGAGGCCATTTTTAATTGCTTTATTGATAGGGCAAGTGGAGTGTTATTTTTTTTTCAAAAATAAATAAAAGCCAAAGTCTGTTTCGCATCGATGAGTCATAGTTGGCCGCTGTTGACAGCCCTGACTGAATACATAAATATTTTTTCAGTTACCGTCATTTTGTATTAAGATTGACGTTGCGATTTTTAGGCATCAACAACCAGAATAATCGGTATTTGGTTCTCGTATTTTTACAAATGGTTACAGTTAAATGGTAAATAAATTATTTGTATGATTGTATGGTTGTATAATTTTACTGTTGTTTTTTCTTTATTATCCAGAATTTGTTTCTAAAGTAGGTAATTATTTATGTATAGTTCATTTATACATACATATATCCAATGCATGTCTGATGCATGCATGATTTGATTTGATTTGATTCATGTATAATTCTCCTATCTACTGTATAATAATGACATTATAAAATCGAATATACATATTATTTAAAGAATAAAATAATTTATACACCACGTATAAAGTATTAATAATTTCGTAAATACTTTAGGATTTAACCTATAAGAAATAAATATCTTATTGATAAATTAAATTATGTCTTAACTAACTGTCTCCTATACAAACTACACAATTTTTAGCAAAAACGTATCAATTACAGAATCAAAACAACATTAAAACAATTATGTACATTATCACATAAGTAAAATGTAAATGAACAGTTAATGAAATTAACTAATAAAATTCAAATAATACATGTACTTGGGCTTGAATAATTTACGTCTAATAAGTCGTTTTTAACCGGCATCAGACATGTGATTACAAAAATCGACAGCTCATAAAATTATGCACGCATCTCATTATAAAGTTAAAGTCGAACCGTCTCGTAAAGAAGGTTAGAGATGTTACTTACATTATATTTTTGAATGAAGCGTTTTGACTAGGTATATCATAAATAATTAATTCGTTTCTATTCGTTTGTATTAATACCTACACTACAGCCTTCAACAATATACTAAACGTGAAATTCGACAAATCATCCAATAATTAAGTTTGCCCACTCGTACTTATACGAGTACCTATTAATTTATCCAAGATTCTAAGTGTTATTAGAAAGATTTTCTTAATATACTGGTCTATATAAAAAACCGCAAATTGGCAAAATTTTGAATCAGTTCTATCGATTATTTTATAGCTCAAAATTTAAATACAACTGACCTAATTTGTCAATCATCCAAACTTAATTGATAACTTTTGCGTGAAAGAGTAACAAATATTACAAACATTTATACTCACAAATTTTCAGCTTTATAGCCTTAGTAAAATTGATATGATATTATCTAGTTCATAATATAATACTCGTATAAATCCTTATGACGACCACTAACGAATTAGCATAACCGGCGTTATACGAAGTGGCTTCTTACTCCGCGTCAAGTTGCAGTAAGCACTTTCTCACGTCAAAGTGCTTGCAAGCAGAATTCAGGGTGGCTTAATTTAGTGACCGTTAATTAAACCCTCAACCCTCAACCCCAGGCGGTGGGCTGACCGGCCCAATGTGCTGATGTGCCTATTTTTGTCTAACAAGGATGGTAAGGTCGGTTTAACTTAGTTTTAGGAAATTGTTGAGTGAGGATTGTTCGTGATTTTAGTATTTAGGTTGATTGGGTTTGGATGTTTTTTCTTTAGTATGTTTTTCGAAGATATGATGTGTATTCAAATGATTAATAACTATGTTTGATATAAATATAAATATTTTATATATAAACCACGCGTATTTACTTGCTTTTATATGGCGAAAATATGTAGGTGCTGTGGATTATAAATAATATTACCTTTTTTTAAATAAGCCACGTTGAAATAATTTGATACTCGTGAGAATGAAGTTGGTATTTTCCATTTAACCAACATACCAATGAATTTGAAAGCGAAATTCGATATTTAAAATAATAGTGACTGAATAATAAAAGCTTAAAAAACAGCCGAATTGAGAACATTCTTTTTGAAGTCGGTTGAAAAAATAAAGCATTAATAAAAGATTATTTATTACATTAAATAACAATCTAACTTCATAATTCTTGTGTCATTTTATGAGGATTGAAGTGAATATTGTTACAAAATTTGCGTCATTCTGAGTAGGTTGAAAGGTTTGTGAAATAAGAACATTGAGACAATACGCCTTGATTATTAGCCGACAGAGATGTACGACTGATAGTATTTATTAGATCATTATCAGTTTTAAGCTTTTCGATTGCATGACGATGTTGTCAGGGAGTAAGGCCAAGAATATGACTAATAATTTTAATTGTAAGCTATATACCTTCTGTGATTACAGACTGTTATGCTGAAGTTTTAGTGGTGAAGGCAAATTGTGTGTTGTCTGAGAATTTTTCAGAATATTCTTAAGCCCGATACCTTCTCGTCCAGAAATGAGACTGGTGACCCACTTTACTTACTGTACAATTTATTTTCCATATTTATAATAGAGTATACATTATTTCCTATATTTATAATAGACACAGCTAAAATTATGATTTTTTGTTATAAAAGATTAAAACTTATATTAATCTCTAAAAATTGTTTACTTTATATATCTTTGTTCATAATTTCACACAAGAATAATCAAGCCTCATACTTTCTAATTCACAATTTACATCATAGACGAAGACAATGCTTCAATAATAAAAGATGGTAATGTTAATGAGTGATTATGTACATTAAGTAAACAACGCATTGTAATGAAATTTCACATTGCAATTTATCGTGTGAAAATGTTATGTTTTTTTTAATAAAATTGATTAGGAAAATGACCGTGCAGCTCATCATTCTGATTTACGATTTTGAAATGATTTCATATTTCTAAATAGGTTTTAGCATTTAAAGAATTAACACAGACAATCGTACAAATTCATAGAAAGATACAACAAATTTTATTCAAAAAATATTTAATACCTATGGTACAAAACAAAAAAGCCACATATTTTTGTATACAATAGGATCTACAGTAGTAAAGTCTAAATTACGTCCATTTACTAGGTTAAATAACTTACTGTATCACGTATCTACAAGTTAAACTATTTGTTCTCTTGTCTCAGCTCAGCTCAGTGATTCCCTCAACATTAAATAACTCAGCGCACGAGATTTGTTGCGCCGTCCATTCTCGCGACACGACAGTAATAAAGGACACTTATCTCAGCCTAGGACTCCACCTCGCTTATCTTCCTCACTGAAACCACTAAGGTCATCAGTATTCGGTTGGAAAATAAACACAGATGTGTAGAGATGGTCTGAATAGTGAAAAATTAAGAGAGGCCATTACTGTGAATATCCATAAGAAGGAATTAGGTATACCCAAGATTTTAATATTTATCATGGATCCGCATATTAAATTTTTAAAAAATGTATGTTAATTACATCAGAAAAAATATACAAAATAATTACTTATGATATTATCAGTGGTAAGTTGAACTATTTGTTTTCTTGTCTCAGCTCAGCTCAGTGATTCCTCATCATTGAATAAATCAGCGCACGGGATTTGTTGCGCCGTCCATTCTTGCGACACGACAGTTATAAAAGACACTTATCTCAGTCTAGGACTCCACCTCGCTTATCTTTCTCACTGGAAACCACTAAGGTCATCAGTATTTAGAACAGAAATAAGAGCAGGCTAGGAAAGTATTCTCATTCATTGCGGGTGTATGTAATTAAGCTGCTATAGCAAACAATATGATTGTGACATGATGTAATGTAATGTTATAATTACATATTATAATATAATTTAAAGATTTTTTATTATCTATTTTACAGCGTTCTATTTTTAAATTATAGTCCTCATGTACGATATTGGTGATCACTCTCATATATCTTCTGATCTTTTCGTGACCACAAATGGCCATAAGCAGCAGAGATCACTTAACATATAGGCACCGTTATCATTTACTGTTTAGTAATTTATATCGTTTTGATCTGGGTAATATTTAACCAGACCCAGAATAAATTATATTTATAGTTAGAAAATATTACAGTCGCAACCTTCTCACCTTGTTAATTAAATAAATAGGTCGTTTAGCGTATTTAAGTTAGGGATAGTCGTGTAGATAAGCTTTATTACTACCCCGACAATGGACGGTGACTTCTCGCGACTGAGTTATACGCTGAGCGACCGGCCTGCTTAATGGATAGCCCTTTAACAAGATATATGTTGTTTTTTTTAACTGAATTATCTAGTAGAACCAACGTAGTCTATTTGATTCCATCGTACAATTTTCGTGCATGGAGTTCGTAAACCAAAATCTTAAGGGCGTATTAAATTAACATTTTTGCTTTATCAGCACCTAAATTCTTCTGCCTGACCACACCCTTAAAAAAACAATAATACTTAAACTTACTGTTAAAGGGTACATATAAAAGTGACGAAGGTATTTTCGCAGTCGAAGTTTTGTACCACGCTGGACAAAAATAATTGCGAAGAGAGACCAAATTATATTTATTTATAGGAAATAATACCTTATTTCTACTTTGTTTAAAATTTGTCTTTTAGGTACCTACTTTTAATTCCAAATATATTTAATTTTACATATTCTTAACACTCATTCATTTATTTATCTCCTAATTTTCTAAAAGTCTAATTAAACCTTATTTCCTTTACAGAAAGTTACATAAATATAAATTGCGAATTCGAAAAGACAACTATGAATAAGGACACACATTTTTCTAAATCACTATAAAGTACCTGTTCGCTTCTTCGTCGAGTAAAAACTAATAAATCAATCAACACGTCGATTCGAAATAGCGCCTGAAAGCTTTCAATAACAAATAGCATCTCCGATAAAACAACGGCTATCACAATCCAACGAACGATTTTACTTGAGCGATGGTTTTATTTACTTTTCTGGTGGAAGCGAATAAATTATTACAATACACATTTGTAAATAGCGCGTGAGTTATGGCGTTACACACGGGCGTTCGTCAGTTTATCGCGTATATTGTGCGCGTCAAAACAACGCGCGTCTGGAATTCATGTTAAATGTAATTTACAGGGAAATGTAAATCGTGGATAAAATTGATTTTGTTTTGTTCCTGTTTTGCACAATACATTGGGATGAAGTAATCGTTAACATTTTTTTCTGTTTAAACGATGTAGATAAACAAAACTTTTAATTTGGGTGTTGTTTACTTGCATTTTTACAGTGTAATTGGTTTATAATATATAAGTATTATCATTCATATCTTTTTAAAAAAATATTGTATTAATCTTACATTTTTGACTCAGAGAGATATGATATCAATAGAATTGATAACAATTTAATGTCTATTTTATACTTAGAAGAATAAACAAAAACAAATTAGCGTTGATTTTATAATGTGGTGACATATAAACAAAGTATTACTAATTTACCTTATTATTAAAATTTACTAAAATACTTCTCAATCTATAAAAAGAACACATCCTGTAAGAAGTACATACAAAATTCACAATAAGTCATTCCCGACACGCAGTTACGTTGTAAGCCGCTGTCAGTTTACTTTGGTGTCGTAAAGTACAGGTTATAAAAGGCAGATGTGATTACGTTGGCGTCCAGTTTGAAATATAATACAATCAATTCACAGTTCGTTGATCTGTCTTTAGGAAACATACATCAGGTTTCCAACGATTTTGTAACGAAAAACATCCGATATTACATAGCACGTGGTCGATGTACAAGCTTTAAGGAATGCAATAGATATTAGCAGTTTGTAAATGAGCCTATATTATGGATAGAAGTGAAAATTCAATTTTGTTGCTTAATGATGAAGCTTAATTAAAACGTCTTATGTCTTACCAGAATATACCCACGAAAGCTCTTTTGATAAAAGTAACTCAAATCAGAAGATTACAAATAGTATCGTAACGTCTCCAAAGATAGCTAATATTACTCCCAGTGTTGTTTATTTTTCAGATTTCCAATACGAATATATAATTTCAAAATTAGTGTTTAGTTCATATTGTTCTCAAAGCTTGAAGTCTAACTATTAGAAGCCAGTTTGGTTAACTGAAGAATCATTAACCTGTGAGGTTCTACCTACAAATTAAACAATGCAGCTACTGTAGCTGTCGATAAATTCATCGTTAAAACGTGAACATTGTCCTTTAATCAACAAAACATCCGTACACAATACTGGCAATGGGCATCGGGTCCTTTGTCACCTGTCCGTCGTACAGGCGCGTGGAAAAACGCGAGCGTTATGCGTGACAGGGCGCTCATTTCCTGCTCAGTCGCTCACTGTCGCGTCATTCCGCGCTCGATTGTACCCACTGTGGGCATTAAGCGTTTTGTTTGCGATTGTACTTCGCAGTTTATTGAAAGGATTATTGCAGAAAAATAAAATATGGTGATCTGACGTTTGACATGCAAAGAATGTATTGTGTTGCTTGTAGCCTGTTGCATTCGTTTATCGATGAATATGAGTGTTGATTTTAGTCACCAGGATGTATGATCAATTTAAAAAGTATTGTTATAAACTCTTAGTACTCGTATAAGAGTGATTGGCAGTTTCTATACACTGAGTTTGTGACTTTTGCTATGTAAGCGTGGTAGAAATATTGTTGACATTTCTTACAATCTTTTTTCTCCATTAATCAATGTTTTTATTTTGTATACTGGTATAAAGTATCGAAAGGCCTACCTAGCACAATTCTAATTTCAAAAAGATAGTACTGACCTATTCGGAAAAGAAAACAGAGAGCCAAAAACATCATAAAAGTTACAGTGATATAAGTTAGATAATTTGTACTGATCGACTGCTTTCTGAATAAAAAAACATACTATTACCGTTTCAAAAAGCGAAACAGAAAATTTATTTATCATGTATTGCGGAACAAGGGTATGGGGTAAAGTTATCGAAGGCACCAATGCGGCGCAAAATTCCAGGCGAGAAATCAAGATCAGATCGCAAATCCACGTACCCAGAAATTAGTCGACCAAACAAGGGAGAAAAAGGCGAAAGACGTCGGATAACAGTAACACATTTTCGTCGCGTTCCTAACGATTCCGAGGCGAACTGTCCCATAAATCTGGAGAACCTGATTGATACATGGCGGTAGGTTGACGCCCATCCCGTAATTTACTGCGCTACGCCCTCCCCGCATCGAGATAGCAGGACTTTTGTTTTGCATTAATTCCTTTTGCCTTCCTTCGTAGCCTTCGTAGCTCGTAGCCAGGATTGTGGATCGGCACTCGATGGAATGAGGGCTGGGGGTTTCACTGACTTTGTAATAAACTGAACAATGTTTTTGTTGAGTTGTATATTAGACTAGATATTAGTCATCATTTTAAGAGTGTAGGTTAACAAAATAGTGAGAAAACCCTACAAATGTAAATAGCGTATGAGGTCTATCAATTTGCACTTGACCAGCGTGTTGGGCTGTAGACCACACCACTCTTACTCGAAAAGACGACCTGTGCTTAAACGTATTATATTTCTTATAGATAAGATAAAAATTAAAATGTTAGAAGTACTTAGTACCAAGTCTATAATGAAGACAAAGTTAAATTAATGATCATTATCTTGATTATTTCTTGAAATTGTAATCTACAGTCACAATTCTCGTTCAACTGGACTGAAAAACGAAAAATATGTCAACTTATCTGTAGTTTAATGCTATACGTATGCTAACAAGCTGTCGTCATTTTTCAAGTAAGCTAAAGGAAAAATTCGGTAGGGCCATTGCGAATGTGTACAGAATATTTCAGACAATACACTATTCTACTGTCATTCTTTTTAGTTGTCAGGGGATTAAAATCTAGACGACTTCGAGCAAAACGAAGTGCGAGATGCCGTACGGCAGTGCATTGCAGAAACTATTCAAAAGTACAATCACGGATCACGCCTGTTCTGAACTGCAGTATAAACCTTTTGCGGGGCCACTGTGCCTCGTTTGCACGTAGCGGGTACTTGACTGAATTGGTAGCTTAGCAAGTAACTTAACGACAAAGTTTTATTACTTTGGCGTTTTTTTTATATGGTCTAAGTAGCAAACGAGCATGAAGTCCACCTGATGGTAAGTGGCCACTGCCACTTATGGACATCTGTAATCGATCCCAGATGAGATCAACGTCCTATCTAAGGTTGACCACAAATGCGTTGCAACCCCTAAGGACTGAGTTGGAAGGCCTCGGATAAGTAGTTATGTCTGCCTTACCAAACCCTTCAGAAATTCAAACAATTTTCCATATTAAAATTCCAACTAATTACCATATTCATAACAATATCATAATGAAATTACTTAATACGTCATTAATAATCTACACAAAGAATTTTATTTTATAGAAAATGTTATAATGGACCAATTGTCCACAAAAAAAAAGAAGTGAACATGCCTAAATCGAATACAATCGATACAAAAATTAAACTACTATACTACTACTACAATGAATAGTTAAAATTCTTACGAGTTAATTAACTACTAGTGCTTTGAAGCACACAACAGTTTATATATTATGGATATCAACAACAATAACAACTAAGACAACGTTCACAAACAATCCCTTCGAATATTTACCAGTCGGAAATTGAATCCGATAACACTGCATTATAACTTCATTACTACAACGTCAGTATTACTATAACAGTCACTGGTAAGCAAGTAACGCTCAACCAGCAACGCGGCCTAGCAAAAACGGAGCAGAGTACAAAAACTCATCACGTTACACCACGCAACACACTGATTCTTTTCAGCGAGCCTCCGCTAATTTCAGGCAGTCACAGAACTACTCGTAGCAAACGACACAGGGCCAGATTAAAGCCTTTCTTGAATGCTAATCTTAGACAAAAGCGTTATTATGAACCGCCCCCGGGTGTAGGACGAATGTTCGCTTTGTTTATTTTAATTTTTTCGCATGGCCGACGCCGTCTAGAGCTAGCTAAGGAAAGATATACAGGACGCGTTTGTTCCGAGCTCCGCTTTTAATATTTTTTATTACTGTTACAGTAATAACAATGGGAAATTTGTAAATTCGTGCCACGAATACCAGAATTGGTCAGCTCTTTCATAGACAGCACAAAGACCGCTATCCGCGCTTTGAACGCTTTGCACCGGACCAACGAATTATACTAGAATTCAAAAACTAAAAAAACATTGTAATTACCATGGCGTACTTATGTACTCCTCTATCGAAAATAGTAGGAAAATAACAACCGAATATGAAGCACGGAATTAATCTTCTCAGTATTGTAGGTGACTTCGAGTGTTTGTTGTTCTTTGCGAAGGCTGCAGTGGTCGAAATTCCAATTGAAAATTGTATTTATTTTTGCATCTAATTGGGATTTTTATTAAAAAGTTTTATTGTTTGTATTTGTATGTAACAGATAATAGGCAATAACGTTCAATGCTGAAAATCTATCTTGTTACAACACTAAAAGTTAAAAGGCAAATTGAAACAGGCCTGCCAATGCATGTGTCCGACAAAAAAATAAAAGAGGTTACCGCTAATAATAAACATAGAGGTACATCTTTGTCATTACTTATTAGATTCATTAGCCTCATTAGCTTTTTTTTCGATGGATACATTTTAAGCTGACTCCCCTTCTCTAAGTATAATATCTCTATGGCTATAACACACTTCACAACTCAAAACACTTCACAGAAGCCGTCAAATACTTTTGAGAAAAAAAATCTTCATAGTTTAAGTAAAACCAGTTAATACAAATCTCCATTAGGCACAGCAATAAAACTGGTATTCCGTACAAAATTCCATTTGACAGTCCCTTCAGAAGATTTAGGACATCTACAGAAGGCTACGTAATTTACAGCGGCTGTTGTGAGGGTCACCTTAAGCGATTTAATCCAAGACTTGGCAACTTGACATTGAGTCTTAATGCCATTGGAGTAATTCCTGACTTCCTTGCTACTTATCTTCTGGGGTAATTGAATAAGCTCGATCATTTTCAAGATGTGCCAATTTTTTCTCATACCTAAAAAAGAAATAGCTTTTCGAATACAATAAAATAGTGATGGCTTATAAAAACTTGGCTTCTTAAATCGGGGATCCAATGTTCAAATCCTGGACAATATTTCGAATTTTCTTATGTACATGTTAGAAATTACTTGTTATTTTTTCGTTTTCGAAGAAGAAAACACAGTGAAGAACCCTGCACATTTAAGATTTCAGGAAAAAAATTGCAAAGGTATTTGTAGTTTATCAATTCGCATTTTGCCAAGGTAGGCTATGGCCCATGAGGAGATTTTACCATTCTATAAAAGAGACTTAAATCCAGTGACAAGTTGATGACGACAATAGAAATCATGCCGAGTGTGTACTAAACTAAAAAGTCTACCAATTTGCACTTGGCCAGCGTGGTGGACTAAGGCCTAAATCCCTCTCACTGAGACTCCTCTCAGTGAGAGTGATTTTGGCCATCACGGGTCTCCACCCGTACCCAGCAGTGGGACAATAATGAGTTGACGACGTGTACTAAAAAATCTTGGATGAATTGTCTTTAAGTGAACAAAAATTCGACGACATAGTGTGCATTAAGTCCAAATGAAGTCACAAGCCAAAGTATTCAAAAAATATAGATTATAAAGTGCGGATAAATTTTCAAATATATCGAAATGGGTAAGTTTCATGAAGGCAGCCTTCTGTTCGCAAATGACCGTCGCAGAAGACTCTCAGAGCCGCGGGTCATTTGGCAGCCCCGCGCAATATACCCCTGGATGTCGTAACGGAACGATGCCGAATATCAGCTGATATTCACAAATTTGTCTCACTTGTATTCGATGTGATATTTATATTTTTTTATTAATATTCGTTTTGAAATAGAATCAAAAATAGAATTAAAGCTTTCTAGAATTTTAATTTTACTAAAGATTTTCAGCTTAGTCAGTGCCATAGACACGCTGAAAAATAGAAAACTACTCATACCCAGAATATATATGTAAACTCAGTAATAACGGATCTGCTTTACTGAGAATTGAACTTGGAATCATTTGCATATCAGACCTCATCATAATTTATCTGGCACTCTAGTTATCAGAACAGAATAACGTTTGACAAAATTATACAACATAATACACCAAGGACAATATTACGATAGGTGTATTTTCTACAATACAACCAATTGATTAACCGATCCAATTTCTCTACAATATATCCGTTTGTATAATACGAATGTTTTTAGCAAAGTTTTAATTATTCGGTATAATAATAAAGGCGACCGGACACCGCGGCGCACAATCGAAGCGATAGAATTTTACGAGGCCCCCGGACGCAGTTCGGTAAGCAGGCCCCGTAAATAGTGGGACATGGATGTAGAGCAGCACTGGAAGTGACGTCACAGCTGTGTTAAGTCAGCAGTTAACTCATTTTAAATTTTACACCTCAAGTGATCGGTCACTTACCCGAGTAAGGGGCAAACTAGTGAAAGAACACACTTCTGTGTGTTCTGAAATATCAGCAGTCAATTGTAAATAAATTTGCAGTCTTGTCTGTGCCGTGGATGCAATGAATCCTCGAGGATAGTAAAGTTGATAGAACCTAAAACTTATCAATTAAAAGGCGTAAAGGTAAAATAACTATACAACAGATCAAATATTTAGAGACGAGGTAAGTACACTGCAAGAACAATTTCTTTTGCTATATTTAGCTTCATTTACTAGATTAATTTCCAAATGAAAAACAGAGTTGTCATTTGAGCTCACACTTGCCACATCCAGTCACGTTCGCTTTAAATCAACGTACACATTAATGCAGTACGTAGCTCTATACGCAACTATTACACGGTGAGTTGTGGATTTGTTTTGCTGCTCCGATTGCTGGAAATATGAAAATCCGATCTAGTTTCAGTTGAAGGAACGGATCGGTTCTCTCTATTTCTTTGCGGTTCGCTTTTGAACTTTGTGCTTGTTTGCTGGAATTTTTAAGAACAATTGTTTTGTTTAAGTTTTAAAATTGTGGGTTCGATACTACGCTAAGTTGGGCTAAATTAAAGCCTATTTTTAAGTTCAATATTTAATATTCTAAAGAAAAATATTGCGTGAAAATGTACATATACGATATTACCATCAATTTGAAAATATGTGCGTAGTGTACCGATTATAACCTGGCCAGCATAGTGTACTATAACCTAAACCCGTTTTTGTTAAACACGTTAACAGCAATGGGATTAGCCACAATTAATTACAAACCCTTATTTAAGACGTAACCTGTGTCCAACAATGGAATAGTTAGCCAATTAATTACATGAACTTACTATTGATTCCGAAAGATTAGATTCTAACATTGAGACAAAGATTGGTTAACATAATCATAATAGTAACCGTCTGAAAATCACATCCCATTATCCTCGCTTCAAAGAAGACAAAGAATAGAAAACCATCCACTTACCTCTCTCCAATAAAAGTTTTTTTTCACAAATGAACGGTTAACATCTTCCTACACAGTGATAGAAGTAAAATAAATCGTGAACCCCCACAGACGTGCTCTAAAAGTGTAGGTGTGTATTGGAATCACCTCATTTTCGGAAGTCGGTATAAAAGATGGCAGATTGCAGACACGACTGGCGGCGTTAAGGGGAAGGTGGCTTCTTTTGTTGGGTAGATGATTTTTTATATTGAAAAAGCCTTTAATACTGGTATATAATTATACTACTTTAATATGGTATTGATTGATTTGTCAAAGAGCAAGAGTTGTATAGTTATTGGACACGGTCGCTCAAGTCATAGCTAATTTTAAAAAGATAATTTCATATTTACTAACTTTGCTCTTGCTTTATTCGCGTCATAATATTACTTGTTATATGCCAGGACAAGGGAGTTATGTTCCAACGGGGAGGTACCACCGTCACACCTGTTCCTCACGTGAAGCATTTTTTGTGCTTCGTTTGAAGGTTGTTGCTGCCGGCTTACAAGGCGACCATATCAGTCCTCAGGAGTTGCAAAGCATATGTAGTTGACTTCAGATAATACCCTTATTACCTTAAAAAATTGAAATAGGTAACAGATCTATGGGCAATAGCGACTCACCATCAGGTGTACTTCATGCTTGTTTGATACTGATTCTTATAAAAAAAAAAACACGTGCTTCGATATAAAAAAAAAACTCCAGTCGCTTGATGAGGTTATGAAATGTCGAGCTGCCCCTTAACGCTTGCAGCTAAGACGGACGGACGGCAGGGGGCAGGTAAAGGGGTCAAACGTCATCGATCGAGGGGTGGCGTCCACTCGATCCGTGCAATCACCGCCCTATCTGCACTCGTATCAACGTGTGTCGGATGTCTTGTTCCGGATTCTCGGATAAGACCAACTTTTATGTTGACAATGTGTCTACTTTTTAATTGTTGCTACTTTTTAAAGTAAAATTAAGGTCTGCAGCTCTTGACGGCCGCTCGACCCGTGCAATCACTGTAATCTGCATTCGTATCAACGTATGTCGGATTTCTTGTTCCGGATTTTCTGATAAGATTAACTTTAACATTGTGTCTTCTTTTTAATTGTTACAGTTTTGATTTAAATAGAGATTTGCGATATGCTATTCGGATAAGGATAGAGGAAAGTAAGGCTACGTCCAGGTGACCGCGCGGTACAAGATCTAACTAAACAGTGTGAATTGTTCACGGTCATATTAGTGCGGATAACTTAGCCATATGGTTTAGTTTGATTGTTTGAGTGAAAAGTCTTGTGAACCTATGCTAATGGTTAGAGATTATAGGATATTGGACATTGTCTTTGAATATTGGCGGAGACTCGAAGAGAAGGATGAAGTTGCAAGTTGATGGCAAATCTTTAATGTTTTCAAACTGCCCATAAGATCTGTGACAAGGTAACTATTATCCAATGGTATGATAATAACTATGACTGATTTGATGTACCGCCTGAGATACGGAAGCGCTTGATATTTTGCCACTAGCGATCACCAATCCAACTCCTAAACGGCGTTGTTGCATAAGTATCATGAGATTAATGCTTAAAAACAAAATAAAATGATTTCTATACACGTAAGAATGCATTTTCCAGTTTAGGAGATCATTTCTTTGAAGCGGAAGCTGATTTCCATATGAGTGGTTATACCCAGTGTTTAATACATTCCAGGTACTAGCTTCGAAACACTTAATTCTTGATCTTCCTTTGACCTGAAATCCAATGCAAATTGTCAAGTGCATATCTTAGATGCAGTGTACCGTTTAAGAAGCACTCAAAGAAAGTGCTCCCATGCAAGTTAATCAATTCCTCCAAATTCTTCACACTAATTTGACACTAACGGTGTGGCAATTGGGATGGTTATTGCGTACATGTTCTTGGGGAATGTTTGCATATGAGTGGATGGTTGTAGCAAGACTTAACACTTCATACTTAAGCAATACATGTTTAATGGCGGTCACTTTGTGAGGACACACGTTGCTCCCAGAGGAGGGCTTTTGAAAACTGCATCGGTTTGTTTCCACTGGTAGTAACGATACGGTAAGTATATTTCAAATGATATCATTTTGAAGATTATTATCTTTTTTTTTCAACTGACAACTGACACTAATGGTGGTTCTCCACGATTCGGATTACATAAATTTATAGCTGAGATATCCCCAGATCGCTATGCTATAGGGTTTTTCAAAAAAGGTTTAAAAACGAGTTCTTTTTAAATGCAGGTGATGCATCGTGACTCCTCTGGTAATACAAATATATCCATAGATGACAGGTAGCTTGTCTTATCATTCGAATTAAGTATCTACTTATAAAAAATAACTTGCTTCGGAAAGGCCTCTGGTATCATGATTTACACTTTTTCTGACATAGTTAAAACATGAAATATATACCTAGTAGAATAAATCATACATAAGCGGCTAAAATACAAAAAAAACGGGATATAACCAAAAACATAAAAGTTACCTCTATTCCTGTAAGAGTGTACGAAATAAATGCAGCGAAAACACTAGATACTTCCTGAGCCGGGAGATCGTATCAGTCTGGGCAATGGACACGCGCACCTGCAAGCGCGTCCACACGGACTGTCTTACCGAAGTACTCCTTTGTAAGGGTCACTCTCAATACCGCCTCTGCATATTTCAACCAAGCCGCGACCACAGCTCGCTTCGTAAACGCTATCTTTACGTTGACCTGCAATTTTAACTTTACCTCCCTCAAACGTAAAAGCAAGCGAAAGTAGCGCTTATGTTGCTGAGTTACGTTAAGCGGCATTTTGTGGGGCTGTTAAATAAGTTGGCAAAGAAGCGAAAGCCGAGCGGTGGTGGCGCTTGAAATATTAGCAGCTTCAGTTCCCCAGATGTGTGCATTCACGGAGACACCTAGGTACGTGAGATATTTGCGTTTTGATATCGGCCTTTGAGTCGAATTTGCCGAAAGCCTTTGGCATTCGTTCCGGTCGTGTTTTTGTTGTCTACCGTGCTTTGGTTGTTATCTGGAGGGATCTTTGCTAAGGTATGGGGAATTAAGTGCGGTCCAATCTGTCGTTTCCATCCAATTCATTACGTATACTCGTATGTTACAGGCGTAGAAAGTTGTTACAAAGTACTTTTTGAAGATGAATATTTTTTTATTAAATCTACACCTCACTCTTGTACGGACTATTATGGAATATATAGAACTGTATTTTAGAAAGACTACATAATCGTATGTAAAAATACAAGTAATATTTCAAAGCAATTGTTAATTTCGTTTTTATTGTCCTTACTTTTCTTATATCTTTTGTCAGATAAGGCCTTCCTAAAAAAAAGGAGGATTATAGTTGTCACCGAAGAAGTATATACAATATACATGTTACTGATGCCTGTAATTTTGAAGAGACGTTGCTGTCCTCTTCCAAATTTAATCTTCGTCTAAACAACATCAACGAAATGGGTCTAGAAGCTATTATTATTGCGATAGTGTATTTCGACGACATTTGGAGTAGGATGATTTACAAATAATATACATAATTTGGCTGTCAATCGTTCACCGAAAATAGTTTATCTAGTCAATGAATATAGTACTAAATTAATTATTCATTTTCGCTGTCCGCCGCTAATATAAACGGCAATTAAAAACAGGCAACGTTCATTAATTACACCAGTCTAAGCAAGCGTGTGACATTGTTTTCGTTTGAAATGCAGAAAATTTCTAATTCATTCCTTTCCTAAGCCCAGTCAGAAAGTTTATTAACCATTAACAAAAGATACATTGCTGTAACAATGATCTTGCAATTGTTGCCATGGCTGTTAATTATACGGTGCAGTCGCATCAAAAACTGATGAAAAACAATACGAAGAACGGGCTATTGTTCGCTGAACAGTGACGAACTGGTCCGTGAGAGACGGTTGGCGGTTCTATCCGGTAAAGGCGTTTAGAGCTCACGATGCGATGTCGCACGCACGATTAACGATTCACATATGTAATGTGTGTAAGACGGATCATAATTAACGACTTATAAATCAAAATCGTTAATTGTGACCAGTCTTACACATACGTGACGTAAAGGTGATAAAACTCTATGTAGTTCGACTCCGGCGGCACCACCGTCATACTTATATCTGCCTTATAACAGCAGTTTTAAGCACTGCTGTGTCAGAACACAGCAGACTGAGCTGAAACGCCTCCTCCTCAGTCCTCAGAGGTAGCAACCCATCTGTGGTCAACCTCAGGTAGGAATGTGATCTTATCTGGGGTTGATTACAGATGTCCATGGGCGGCAGTGGTCACTTACCATCAGGTGGACTCCATGTTCGCTTGCTACTTAGATCATAAAAAAGAGACGTTTTGCATGTGTAGTCATGCACCGTCAGCAGATATTCGAGTACAAACAAATAATATTTATTTATTTTTTAATAATACTTAATATTACACAAACGGAAATTAATATCTTGAATTATCCCAGCTATCTTCTTTTTAGCTATCATCAGATTAATCATTAATGTTAATGATAATTCGTTCGGATATTGTGTCTAAAGCCTTTTTTTCATTTTTCTAAAGTAATATTTTTCTACATTTTGTAAGTTGTATTAAGCACTTCCTTATTGTGTTATGAAGAGCCATTAAGATAATCCAACTTAAAACTTTACTTAGCAACGCACCAGAACTGACCTCAAGTATGACTTATCATTCACATGTATGATTGTTATTATTCACTTGTTGATAACATATCTATGAGCAGTAACCAATGCCTAATTTACTACCTTTTAAATCTCAGTTATGTTTCCAATCAAATCCATCAATGACATTTAACTACAATAACAATTTTAACATCAAAGTAAGAACACAAGACGTGCAATGGACACTTCAAACGTATGTCCGTGTGACAGACAGTTCGTCCCCCATCCACCCTTGTAAGGGTGTAGATAGTTCAATTTGCAACTGAGCAGAAAATAGTTTTCTTTTGAACGCGCGGTTTGAAAGGGATAGTCACGTAACAGAATAACGATTTATGAAATTGTTTATATTAATATTTATTAACTACTTATATACAGGGTGAATTTTTCGAGTGTGCGTGGATGGGGAAATCCGAAACTATGAGGATTAGCGAAAATGCTGAAAGAACAAGGCCGAAGAAGCCAAGAGAGAGAAGAGAGAGAAGAAGCCAAGAGAGAGAAGAGGCCAAGAGCGAGGCCGATTTTGAAAAAAAACTAAAATCGCATAATTAGTTTTCCAAAAAATTCATTTCCCTAGCTGGGAATTAAAAGAGTTCTTTTTGGTAAAAAAAATTACATTAAAAGTTAAATGATACTTGCAGACGAAACGATGATGGTAGTTCTTAATGATATAAATTACTGCTAGCAAATAGGTAAGCTTAGTAACATCTACTTTCAGGCTAATAGGTGTGTTGCGTATCATATGTGTTACATTACGTAGCGCATAGTACACATAGAAACATGATTTAAAAAATATATCTATCTGTCATTTTATGTAAAGTTTTCTTAGAAATTGATCATCTATATTTTTATATAATTCGTATGTTTGTAGGAGCGTATTGTAAAAAAAATACAGAAATATGAGTATTTGTAAATATTACATTTTTCTACACCATTGTAGTGCTGTCTAACCAAAATTCCAAGCGATGTACAATCGCGATCAATTTGCTATCTCTACACCTGGTCCGGTTCGTCCGGGATAGGAAATAATCGGCCATTAAGGTAGGGTCAGCAGGTAAACAAAGCGTCGCATTAAGAGGGTGGATTAGCAGCGGCTGAAATATGTCGGTGGCGGTAAATTTTCTTACGCGCCCCCTCTGACGCCAGCCCATCGACAGCGTTGAAGAGTACCGTCAGCAAAAAACTGTTTATAGTTTTTTTATGAATTGATGCTTAGGTGATAAGTAAATTAGAATAGTAATCCATTGAATATCATAATCATGGTAGTTAATAATGACTATAATGTACTTACTTGAAGGGTGGCTCTTCAAGCCAGAATACAGTTGTGCTTAACACTGCCGTTATTTGATAGAAATTGGTGTGGTGGTAGTTCAGCTAGAACCACAAGGGTTCTACCACCTTCATAATGACGTCATTAAGTTTATAATGCATTGTTATCCAATCGATTGGGGCTAGCTCGCTTAAAATTAACGATTTATGTGTACATTCTATTAATAAAAAATATAAAGACGCAATTATTAGTAATAAATAATAATTGATGTTAAACAACAAAAAACAACAACAAAACAAATAACTTGTTCGTCACACCGTACTCACGTCTCCCGATTCGTCCCACCGAAAATTTTCGTTCGAGCCGTTTCTAAAGCGCCTTTTTTAATCTCTATAAATCAAATTTATGACTTGTGTAAGCTTTCTGTTTTATTTACCCTTTTATAATTTCGTTGTTCGCATATACTCTACACTCTTTACCAAACTCTACATAGTGTAGAGACTCTACATAGTGTAGATTTTGGTACACTTCAGTCGCTATTTCGTTTTAGCTGTTTCAATTCGACGAATTTGACAAATATTTGAATCCTTTTTCGAATAAATTTCATTGGATTGACGATGTTGACAAATATTTGAATACTTTGACGAATTCATTTCAAGTTACAGTTTTTAAAAGCTAGCTTTTTCATTGCGAAAATAACAGTCTAGTGCATGGTACACATCAAAATTCATTGCTTTAGTATACTTTCAACGTATTTTATAGTGTAGCTTATGTGTCTGGGTCGAATAAAGTTATGATTTTGTTTCCAAAAATTAAACATTTTTGACTCTAGAGTTTAATATTTTAGATTAACAATAATTATTGATTTCCAGCGTCAATATTTACAAAACTAAGTAATTACTTTGTTTTGAAATAAATGTAGAATAATACACGTTCCACCTGATTTTGAGTGATTATTGCCATCTATGGATACCTATTATTCAATGCCATATATCCCATATAAATATAACCCCTTACTGATAGTAAATCAGTCCTATAAAAGAATTTCTCTCAAGAAATAAAACGAACGCCTCACTTGCATATCTCACCATCTTTAAAACATTAACACACTTACATAACCAAAGGTAAAATCTGTATAATTCATTGTTGAATCCGGCCCTGGCATAGTGTTTGCAATTTATTCCCGGCCACTATTCTTTTTGGTTTACCTGTATAAATAAATATTAATTTAAACATTACTTGTAACATCTACATCTTGTAATATTTCAACAGCCGACTTAAAACCATGGCTATATTTCAGTTTTCTGTTTTATAAATAAACCTTAATTCTTTTAAGATATAAAGTTTTCTTCAATGTAAAAAGGTAGATGTTAGACAATAAAAGTGTACGTTTAAATTAAACAAAATTTAACTAATACATTTTTGACATGCCATTTATATTTATAGGCTCACGCTAAGACTGTGTACCATGGATGTCAGAAACACACACAAAATCGAAGACCAGCACTCAGATTCAAGACGTTCTTTTGATGTCTACTTGTCCGGAGATTGAACCTGGACAAAAAAATGACGTGATAAATCGATATAACACCGCAAGAGAGGTCAAATACAATGGACTTGACAGCATTAAAATATTAACAAAAAATCCAAAATCAAAAATATTTAAAAATATTAAATTACCACGATACTCCGCCAACACCCAAGTACTCACACTCAAACATAGCGATAAATCTGACAGCCGGACCCCTCTCCCCCTCCCCCCAACTGTCAGGCCAAGATGGACGGCCAGTATAAACCTGACGAGAGACGACTACCCGCGTCGGAATGGCTCTACGGAGGGCAGTATATCACTTTTATTACATGCCATCTTCATTTTCATATTTCATATTTGCATTTCACCCACCACCTTAAGGGGGGTTAATGTTACGTTTTTATATGTGATGGCTCGTGTTGCGACTGGTTCTGTCTGAGTGCATTGATTTTTATAAATAATGTTAATGTTCAGTAAAAATAAGTACCTATTCTTAATTTATTATTTAAATATCCTTACCTATTTAGTTATTTTATGAACTGGACTTATCATTAAATTATTTCAACTCATTTGTATGCCATACTGTCGTTATAATTAATAAATAATGTGATAATTTGTATTGTAGGTGGTGTCTATGGACTATAGACTACAGAAAGCCGATGATGTCATTCGACCATGGAGTGGGTGAAGAAAAAAGTGGATCGTTGTAAACAATTTATATTATTATGATAAGCATTTTTTTCCAGAACTACTCTTAGGAATACAGGTCCGAAGTCTCATTCTTCCGAGGTCTTCATCTAATGATGAAAGAGGACACAATATGAAGGATAAAATATATTCTCCCCAAGAAAATTCGGAGTCTCTGCAAAATTAAAAACCCTGTAAAATCACGTACTGGGCCGAAGCCACGTATGTAAGCTAGTCTATTAACAAAAAATCGACCAACACTAAATCATCAGTAATAAATTTTCTCCAGCATATTGGCGAAGAATCACTTACGAAGCACAAGGAAAAAATCCCAAATCGTTCGGTATTTTGACGACAGCACACATACATCATTTGAGCATAAAGACACGAATAATGGCCGCGCGACACATTCGAACAATACTGGAATTAATTACCGCCCGCCCAATCGCAGATGGAATGCGAATGTATGACAAAAACCTTGGGCGGGCGGCGTATTCATTAAGGTGTGAAGTATGAACTGAATAAAATTGAACTTCGATGTGCCAAAAACATTTGGAACACAATATTTATAACGTTTGTTTTACAAACATCATGTACAACGGATTTTTTTGTAAGAAATTACTTACTGGATTTAGGGTTCCGCATGCAAAGGTTAAAAAAGAAATTCTATAGTAAACCTCTGCTGTCTGTCAGGCTGGTATAATCATTATCAGTTAAATAATAATAGATATTTGCAGTGTATAAGACTGTCGTTGCAACAAAACCAAAAAATGGACTTCTTACTCCAATACAAGTAACTACATATATTATACCAAAAAATGTAAAAAATTGGTAGTACGTATACGGAACGCGTTAAATTTGAGTTAAATCTTGACCAAAATAATTTTAAACACAAAAGAATTTAGTATCATGGTCGCCTATTGCTCCAAAATTTAGGTAACAAACAGTCAAAAATAGTTTCCAAAATAATTCTCTAAAGCATTCCAAAATCTGCAAAACAAAGGCGTATTAGGTGAAATATTCTAAGCGCAGCGGAAACCGAAGGCAGCACTTTGCACGTTGGACTTAATATCTGTTTAGTTGTGCGCTAAAACCTCTTATAATTCCGGTGGACGCTCGTAAAGAGGGCTGTACACTTGCAGTTTTTGCCCGCTCGTGGTCACCGCATAGTTAAGGGGAGGTCTGAAGGTTAATGCATCGGTTAGCGGTTAAGTGACGCTTGTCGCTAAACGGGGTTGATCGCTGGTTTTATGGTATGTGCTGTAATGATCAGGTTTTGGAGGTTAATGAAAATTTATTAGAGAAGCCGTTTCTAAAGGGTATATTTATTACGCTTTTAATTTTTTTTTATTTAATTAATGAGGACATTTAAGTTGGTAAAGGTTATTTAAATTTGGTTGGTTAATCATAAATAACTCAACTAGTGAAGATCGATACAGGATTAAGATACTCAGTTTCACATTATTTTGTTTAATATTGAATCTATAGTGACTTACAATAAAGCATCTTTTCTTAGACCTTATTTGATTATCCTTATATTTACTACTGGAAAAATTATTAACATGTTGGATGGGAATATTTAACATATTAATTTATTGAAAAATAAATTAACTATTATTACCGATCATGAACTAACCACGATCATGAACAAACTTCATTATCATTTTTTTCTTGGCAATCATTCATGTACTTACAAACACATACAGAGCCTGCTGATCACCCTCACTGACAACAGGTTTACGGGTCGCCATATTCTGCTTACAATATTTCTTTACGCGAGTACTTCCCCTTAACAGCCGGCCAGGTATTTAGCCCACTATTTATAGAGGTGTGTTTAAGAGACTGAGCTGGCGATCCCGCTTCCTGATATTATGTGAATATGCGACTACACTGTATCTCGAAAAATCTACCAACACTGCATTTAAGCTCCAAGATTTGTAATTATTGTTTAGGAGAAACAGTGTCTGTAACTTACCACGTTAAGGTTAAATGCTGTTGTTACTTATTCTTACTCGCACGGGTTCTATTTAGGGTTTAAAATAATGTTTCTGTAAATAAGTGCACAATCGTTCTGTCTGTACGTATAATAGATTATAGATTACGTTTTAAAAGTATGATTACCGTCTTAGTTCTTGAGAATAGCAAGACAGATAGAACAACTGTAGACATGAAGTTGTTTGCCCATGGTTATCATTGGAAAACAACTTTATGTCTACATTGGGACACAAAAGTAGTGAGACCCATAGGACCTTGATAGGCCACTATTTTATAAAAATAGACAAAGAATTTAAACTCCGACTAATAAATGTACATGAAGTAAAAAATAGACACGTTTATGATAAATATGCAGTGGGTAGTATACAGGAATAAACATAAATACGTTGTTGAAAACAAACATAATATATTCAACACAAATCATGACAATAATGACAATCAATTTCTTTCTTAA
>DWPV01000658.1:0-26280 GCA_018251915.1 Urbanus proteus proteus | reverse complement strand
GTCCATGGGCGGCAGTGGCCACTTACCATCAGGTGGACTGCAAGCTCGTTTGCTACTCACATGTTATAAAAAAAAAGGAAAAGGCGACGGCGAGAGGTTTAGTGCAGTACCAATCCCACGTAACCTGGCGTCGTTCCCGAAGCATCAGATACCTTTTGAAGGTTTCCCCCTCGTCAATAAAAAAAGAAACAAAACGGTATCTGTGTTGTCAAGAAATTATTTTTAAATCCCATCGCCAAAAAATGTTATAACAAATCAAAACCTAAAATCAAATCAGAAGACTCATAATTAAGGGAAGGTGCGGATAGTCAACAAAGTCTACTATTAGATACCAACAGCAAAAAAAAATGTTATATCACATCAACATCTGAAATCAAATAAGAAGACTCACAATTAAGAAAAGGTACCGAAAGTCAACAAATTCTATTATAAGATTCCAACGCAAAAAATATTACATCACATCAACATCTAAAATCAAATAAGAAGTCTCAATTAAAAAAGTATACCAAGCTTACAAAACAAACAAGGGGCGCGCAGGTACGTGGGGTCTAAAATTAAAAACCCACGTAATGTCCGCGCAATGTCACGAACAGGCTTCAGCTAAAATTAACCCTCTACATGAAATTTAAGGTAAAAACCCTGTTTTTCAGGGATAATTAACACATTATTTTCGTCAGCAGGTTAACTTTTCTTACGTAAATATAATTTTCAGTTTGATATTTTTGCATTTGGTCAGTTAAGAAAAGAATTAAAGATAATAGGGTAAATAGTAGTAACGGATGTTACACATTAGAAATGAGCAAATGCTGTGGTATCGCAGCAGGAGTAGCGGCTCCTAGCTACGAAGCCAGAAGCCTGAGGGGGTACAATTTACAATGGCCGCATTAGGAGATTCTATGGGGTACATGAAGAAATTATTCGATTATACCTATTATAGGTAAACATTATCTACTATGCTAACTTGTACTTGATTAGCGTTTAAAGTTTCAGAAAATACAAGTAAATTCAGATAATATACATATTGGGGTACGAAACTTAAAACTTGCTCGATCGTTTATTCCGGTCGAATTGTTAATAAATTACTAAGATTTGTACCAGGATATACTCGTAAAGCTACCGGATTAGCTAGCTCATTTTTACCGGGTAAGGCTTCGCTAAAACCTCCTACTAAATTTTGTAGTTGTTAATAATAACTTGTTATGAATTCATATCAAGTCTAAAACAATTTACCTACCAGTTTATCATCTAGTTCACATGTATCAAAATATTTGATGTTATGACGCACGAATGCACTAAATTGAAAAGCATCGACAGGCCAGAAACAATGTGAAAGCAAACAAAAGAGTACGTTCGGTAGATCCGGACCGAAAATTAAAAACCCGGACTGTCCGCGCGGTGTCGCGACCAGGCGTGTGGCTCGAATTGCCTCTCTACACTCAATTTAACGTTGAAAACACTTTGCTTTGTACGGGTAATGAACGCACTAACTACATCGGGCGGTCAACAGGCTTCAACGAAGTCCAGTAATTATTTTATGTCATCCAAATGCTGAATATGAATTATTTTAACGATTCAAGTTATAAGAAGTAATTATGGATCTGCAGAACATTGTATTCCAAACTAATAAGTAATGTGTCGTATGACATATGGTAATTCAAAGTTAATGTTATATCAGGTTACATCAAACAAATTGGGTAGAACGATTAAAATAACAATTTCATAAAAGCTTTACTTTGTTGATGTTTTTCCGGGCCCAAGTGTGTATCAAGATTAGATATCTTGAAGTAAATTAAATAGCAGAGTATATCGGCAAACGTTTACTTACCTAAATATAAAAGAAACCTAATACGGATTAAACTTGAGGTAGTTAAATTGACTTTTAACGGCCTTTTCGAAAGATACAACATAGACAATGTATTAACCGGAGAAAAGATACTTTTCTTTAGTTTCTGCGTAAATTTGTAAAAATCTGACTAGAGCAGTGAGCGTGATCTCGACTTTTTTCATTGAATTGATTGAGATAATTAGTACATCGATGGTTAAAGTTAATAAAACCTATAGACAACATGAATCTATTGGTAATAATATTAATAAGGACTCATAAATTTAATGCGGAATAATTCTTTAAATACTGAAGTAATCTACGTTATTCTTCTACTATCCTATTCCTACAGCCACATGTGAAATGTTTGAGTGCATATTTCATCAATGTAATCATTTCACGATCAGACAACTAAACCTTGACGATGTTACTGGAATTTGACAGATCAATAATAATTGGTAATGCGTTGAGAATTCCGTTAATTTAATTCTTTTAGAAGGACAGGTCACAGTATGACATTTCGTCTTTGGCATTGTTTCCTTGTTTGATTTTAGGTACTACGAAATAATGAGTTAAGTTAAACTATAACCTCTGAATTGAGCAGGTTTTCAATGAGACCCAGTCTACACTTCCGGCTGTATTCATTAATTTTGCTACTAGTTATTTACCGTTCGCATAAAATGAAGGTTGTCGAGATTCACAGATAGATCAGTCATCTTGAAGGTGCAACAAGGTACAATGTCATCATGTGAACTTTTGGAATTCACAATGTTGTGATGCTTTGTTCTGTTAATTACGCATGTAACAAAATATTCTGCAGTCTATCAGAATAACTTTTTAAGCAGTAACACATCAATTTATAAAAGGCGGTGTGCCTCAAAGATGATGGGATGGAGAAAATCCAACTTCATCCCAAACAGGGTCGTGATTAGGGTAAACGCCGTTGAGACCGCGGACGAGTGTTATTAGCGCACCCATAGAACCGACAAAGGGCGTAGGGAATCACTGCGATGTTTTAACCGGTAGGAGTCCGGTATATCCTGTACGTCGTCCTCGTGACGGTGAGGAACGAATGTAGAGATTCTCTACGAGAAAGAATTGCCAGCAATGGCGCTTTATACTCAGGTAGAATTTAAGAAAATTTAAATCATTTAAAATTAAAGAAAATTTAAAGATAAAAAGAAAATTAAATATTTCACGAACCGTTTACTACTTTGAACTTGGTCAGCCCGGTCGACTGTGGCCTAAACCCTCTCCGAGAGGATACCCCTCATCTGTATAGTAGTGGGACCATAATAGCATGAGGTGTTTGTGACGTGCAACGTTTACATGACACATACAAGTAGACACCACCGAACCATCACTCATCTGTGCCACAATACCTACACACTATTTGCGGCCGGTGTTTGTCGCCGGCGTGAAGCGTCGCGCGTCGATTTGTCGGCAGGCTTTATTTCCGCCTGTCGTGTGGAAATACGATAGTGGTTGTATTTTATTTCCAATATTTCAGTAATCGAAATAGAAACACGGCTACGGTTTGAAACGTGTCTGGTTATAGGAAACTAGCGACGATCCTTTACATCGCTCGATTTATTCGGCTGAATAAATTGAGATCCGATAGCAATTGGTTTATCTATTAGCTCTTGACTAGAAGTGGCTGGTGCATAATACCAAGAATTCAAGTGCGTAGTGGTCGGAATGTTTCACTTTGTAGCTTGACACTTTTAGCTAACGGTACCATATAAACCTAAGTAGTTATTTAAACATTTTGAACATGGTCTCTCTATTGTTAACACGACTATAATACATGAAGGTCAAAATAGACGACTTATGTATAAATAAATATAGTAAAAAAAGGTACCTCAATTCGGTATTCAAAATTATCTGAAGTATTAATAAAAAAACACATTTCAATAAAAAATGCGCGTACACTTTGAAAATACTAAAAGTATTTTATTTACAATATGTGTACAATGTCTTTACAGCCTCATGTCGTATTAACGTGTTCAGGTGCTAATTTTAATAAAGGGATACATAATCTTACGTGATGTAAATGTTCAAAATGAGCCGAGATACCCGTTTTTACGCTGCATGGAAACGTGGTGATGAGGACGCGTCCTAAATTAATGGAGTGTAATATTAGTCATATATCTTGTTTCGGAGTTCGTTATAACCGGGTCAGATTATTAATAAAGTAGACATTTATTACCCAGGTCTTTCAGAAAATTGAAATTTTGATTAATATGAAGGATAGGGAATATTAATTTCAAAACTGAAGCGAAAAAGGACGCCACAGTTTGAATTTTTCCAAATAAAAATAATTTTATCTACCATAAAAAATAAACAGAGGTATGGTTTTGAGAATTCATAAGAATAAATTATAATCGTGAAATTAATGAAACTTAACTGCATTGTTTATGCTAGTATAAATTATATTTATGATACGATAGATATAATATCGTGAAGATTATGATAATAGGCAGGAAAATATTGTAAAGATAATATTTATTTACTCTGAAATAAGTAGTTATATGATAATTATATAAACCATGCTATGTATGTGTATTTGTCGTGTAAAGCTTCACGGACATCATATTATATTTGTGTAAAAACGTGAATAATAATATTTTTGTTGTCCATAAACATAATACGAACAATTTGTTTTGTTATAATTGCGTAATACAAGACCTCAATATAATGATGCAGAGACTGAAAAATAATAAGCATGCAAAAATTACTGATGTACAATTTTGCTACTTTTTGCTACAATTATTCCATGACAGAAATTATCCAAATAAATCGTTACAAAGCTAGGAATTATGTTTATTTTAAAATGTCAGACATTGTCGTTTTAACAGTCTTTTCATTAAATAAAAACCTCCTACAATAAGTTAATATTCCAAAAAAACATGATGTACTAAAAAAAGAAACACCGAACAAAGCTCGGACACTCGGACTCGTACTTTCTCTGCATATGGAAAAGAAACTTCAATGCATTACAGGTATGTGTTAAATATTTTACACGTTTATTTATGAACAATCATGTAGAAGAAAGAAGTACCTACAGTGATTTTAGGTTTATTCGGATATAATATATTATATGAGTAGACCTATCTGCCTAAATTAGAGGACAAACAATCAAAACAACACGTAATACGGCAGGACATGACACTTCCTGTAGGGATTGAATACAATATTTGATGAAGGTATAGCAGGGATAATTTGGGTCAGATTTTTTAAATGTATCTCAATAATTCAGAAGGAAATTCAACATACCTACCTTATGGACCCAACTCTTGGAGCACGTATGGGTTTTAGGAACAGTTTAATGGGCTAGTAAGTACTCGTAAATAAAATTATGTAAAATAAGTATAAGAATTTTACAAAAATGTAATTAATATTGAAATATACGTAATTACTCAAACACAATATGCTGTTTAACGATGGTATACTTACATCAAAATAAAAACTTTTTATGACCTAACTATTTGAGTATAACATCTCTATGCCTGCCTATTTGAGGTTTTTATAAGACTTCGGTCATGCGATCTATCCGTTCGAATCGTGAAGTATATAAAAACACGCATGATACTTGTAATGATAGAATTACTAGCCATTGTAGTTATATCATCTGATGATGATAGTTTGATAACCACTAGATCCATTAGGTAGAGATAATAGATTATTTACTAAGTATCTTATTGCCAGGCAATTTTTGTAATGATATTATGAAGAAGTCTTATCATGATATTGTTTTATATTTTTCTAAAAATGAAATACAAAATAATTCTGACTAAAATAAACACTTGCGTTCCTTTGTTTCCTTTTGCAATGTTTTCCTTTCACGTATAAGCGAAAGGAAAACATTGCAAGGAAACCTAGCCATCAAAAAATTAGTAAAAAATGTTATAATTCTCAAGATATCCAATACCCCGTAGTGAAATAATAATGTAGTGACAACAAGTTCATAACCACGCAGAACTTAAAGTATTTGGATAGTTTCAAGGCCCGACAACGCACCCGGTATTCGAACCGAGGACCGTGTTCGATGCGCTACAAACATCGTCTATTCGAAAAGTCAGTGTCATTTGTCTACTAATAGTTGATTTATAAAATGTCGAATACAAATTGTAAAGAATGCTGTTATTTTGTAATATAGGTGCTCTATAAAACGCAGTGAAGCTTCGGACGCCCTTTATAAATAGTAAACTAGTTTTGGAGTAACGTTAATGAGATAGTTAAAATAACTGATGAATAATCATTACAGTAATATTTACAGCTTATGCTATGGTGAGTTACATTGGTAAGGTCACTAACCCGTACCCTTTCCACCAACACCTATTGGAGCAGCGTGGTGGAGTACGTTCCGAATTTCCCCTAGTTGTGGGAAGTGACCCATGCCCAGCAGTGGAACATGAAAAGTGTAGCGTTAAGGCCAGGTTCTCAAGGGTAGCAACGCATCTGCGACAAACCCTCAGTTTGATCATAGATGTTCATGGCAGTCGGAACTCACCATCCGATGGACTGCATGCTCGTTTGCTATTTCTACAAAGAAATACTGTTTGCAGTGTTTGCATAGTGATATATTAGAAACTGCCAACGACACACTTCATAATCGATTGAAACAGCGCAGTCAGGTATATAAATATGGCTAGCATCACAAATAGGTTCTTTGCTCAATAACACGTTCTAATTTGTCTAACGCGATCTCTCAGTCCAGCGGGTGTGGATCTTTCGGTTAATTAACCCTTCAGGGGATGCTTTACATCAAAGTGGAACATAAATAAAACAAACATAATGAACTGTTATAACCTATTGAGCTGATGTGATTAGTAGGGTGTTCATTCAACTAAGCGCTACATTTAGGTCAATAATGCTTCACTTTGAACATGGAGCTTGCATATGTAGGTACATTTACGTATAACCAGCGTTTTCTGATGTTTTCGGTTAAAGCGCATTTTGAATACTTTATCTTGTGATTATTTCGTCATTATCGGGACATAGGATTGTAATTAGTTGTCCTTTTAATTAAGTGTATAGTGATGATAGATAGCAATCATATTTTATTGAAGTATAACCTTGATTGCGTAGACCAGTGGTTCTCAAACTTTTTTGGTGGTGGGGCCCTTCTGAACAGCGCAAATTTTGACGGAGGCCCACAATAAACGAAAAAGTCACATGCACTCTTTTTATAATGGGTAATTATATTCCAATGTAAGTGTATAATAAAAGAAAAATAATCTAATGGGAGTATTCTCGCGGAACCCCCGTAAAGGCTTTGCGAAGCTCCAGGGCTCCGCGGAACACATACTTATAATATTCCTTTTGGATAACTCTGCCTATTGATGATAATCACATTAAAATCTGTCGCGTAGTTTGAAACATCAGTGTACAAATGGCGGAAAGTAACTTTGTCTTATAATTTTTAGAAAAATTGTGATAATTTCATCAACAATCAGCGAAGTTTAAATGATTATTCCTCGAAAATCCAGATTCATATCCCACACGGGACTAATAATTTTAAGCAAAAATTTAGGATGTCCTTCCAATGCCGTGACGTCTGGCCACCCTGGTTATGATACACAAAAACGTGCATCCCGTTTTATGTTAATTTTCAGGATAAATCAATTTGAGTGCCCGACTGAAACGCTATTGGACACCGTGTAATTGTTTTAAAAGCTTTTCCACCGATGACGTATAATCCCTTCATACCTTAAAAGGTGTAGCAGATTATTATTTTCGATAAAAGCTATAAATTGTTATCTTTTAATTGGTTTTAAAGTACTTTTAGTATCATAAAAAGTATCGTTTATAAACTCTTTTAAATTGCTTTATAAACTGAAAATATAAGAAGGTAGGTATTATGTATAATTTATTATTACTAACTGCGGTGGTAAGGGAAGCGAATAAAAAGTCCCCTTTGTTCCCAAAAAGTTAGAGAACGACTGCAAATACATATGTATAGATACGTGGTAGTGAAGTTGTCAGCTATATTTTTAAAATACATAATTTTACATCTAAATTTAAAATAACATAAATTATCTAAAAATAACTGTAAACAACTGTTTATAACTGTTAACTGTTAATAACTGTTACGTGCATTATGATATTTGCCTTGGCCTCTGAGGCAAACTTGATCGCTTTAATAAGGCTAGATTTAATAATCTTGCGCCGTTTTAAGAAAAATGTGTTTTTACTACATAACGAAGAAGATAAAAAGATTATAATTATGTAGAGAGTATCATTTTGAAACAAGGTTGGAAAAAGGATATCGCAAAATTTTGAACGAATCAACGAGAAGAGTGGCAAGTATAAGAATCATTATTTCGAAATATTTGTATGAATTTCATTTATTATCGTATTTAATTGACTAGTTTATGTTTATATCTTAGTATTATTCTTTTCGATAACATCGTAAAAGCTCACATATTATCATTATTATTGGATGCCGTTGAAAGGCACTGATAGTGGGTAAGGGAAGACCCAGATGTTATCATTTAATTCTACCAAAATGTTAAGGAAATAGGAAAGTAAGGGAACAGGTACAATGTATGTGTTTTTCTTCTTAAAAGATCTATTTCGAAGTTATGCAATACTGCTATGTCATCGGTTAAAACATTTTATTATCTGCACCGTGGTACATTGTATAGAACCAGGCAGATGTTATACGTCTTTCTATGGTCGTAAAATAAAATTTAGTCTTGAAAGTTATTACGAACAGTACTAAACGGCACTTCTTCTTCCTTCTTTTATTAATAAAAACAGGTTTCAATCATACCTCATATACAAAAAATATAATTGTTTTAACATAGGAAAGAAATGTAGTTTTTATAAAAGTTCACTCGCTATAATAAATAGAATATGTATCTATGTATTCTTGAAAATTCGTAAACGGGGTCATTTGCAAAATTCCTAAGATTAAACTGGTAGAAGATCTAAATGTGAAACTGTTCCATCAAATATTATTTTTGGTGTTTCAAATTAACTATCTGGATTTAGAGTGAGATTTTATAGATCCGAATTAAATAGATTATGTCCGATATAAACATTACTTCCAGGTTTCACGACTTCGGCTCGTTGTGGGAAAGAAACTGTTATTACGCGAGTTAACGTTTGAAGAGAACGACTTCACAGACTGTTGAGTAACCGCCACTAACTACCGACTCGTAAAGATAAAGAAACTCGACTAGGAAATTTTAATGCCTAATAACAATATACTTTTTTAAATTTAATCTAAGAACCATCCAAAATAAAAAATAAATGATTTTATGACTGATTTTAGACTATTCCAAGTTGTGGGACGTTTACTTCAGTATCATATTATCACCTCACCATCACAAAGGTTTATTATTTTCATATGTATCCTTACTATGTAGTGTATTTAATAGTAGTTTCAAGTGATCATTGGATTTAATTGACATGCCATAAACAAACACAAAGAATAATAATAATTAAAATTATAATTATAAAAAATTATAATTATAATATATTAAAATAAAAGCATCGCTTTATATAAATGTAAAAGCGATTAAAACATACACAATTAACAAGTTTGGTTGTTATATCATTTTTTATATTCGAACTTGAAAAAAGCAAGGTAAACTTGTCAGAAATCCCTCGAAGGTTAGTAAGATGACTTCATCGACCTCAGGCTGTAAATAATGTCTTCCTATTCCTGCATTTACATGAATAAAGTAGAGAGTAGAGTTACACATGTAAATTTAACGGCTCGTTACGTAATTATAAAAATATTTAATCTGGTTTACAAATAACCTTTCAATCTTTGGTTTCATAACTGGCGACCGTGAATTCGCTTTTTAATGATGTTTTGACTTACTAGATTTATTGGACTAATTAGATTTCACTACACTGTATTTGATTTAGATTTATTATAATATGTAGGAGACGCGATAGGAGATACGAGCATGCAGTCCACTCTATGGTAAAAGGTAGCTACTGGCCATGGACGTCTATAAATAATAATCATCAGATATGATAAGATTCCTAACTGAGATCGGCCACAAAAGCTTTGCTTATACGAGTAAGTATGTCTTATTTATTACATCATAAAATACAGCATAATTTGTTATCAATTATAAGTTACATTATAGGTGTTGCTATATTGCTGCCGAAGTCAAACCACATTGTCCCACCGCCTTCAAGCATTAATATTACAAGCATTAGCATCTATACAAATGAATAAAATTGAAATGTCTGTTTGTAATATCAAAATAATATTTTTTACACTGTCACAGAAGAGCAGTGTATCACTTATGTTGAGTTTTATGTATGCCTTTTTACTTTTTGACGCGGATGAAACCGCGGGGATTGGCTACTTATAAATAAAAGTTTGTGATCAGTTCGATTACCGAAAATATGTACCTTGTAAAAATGTACTTGTTGTATGTTAATTAATTAATTAATTCGTATATAATAATTTGTGGAGAAATTTGATTAAGTAGACTAAGTAGATGTCAACTCCTGAATATGTAAAGTAGCCTATCAAGTTAACAAAAGGTACCTACTCGTTCAACAAAAACCTTTGATTGTTTTAGCTTCCTTTAACTGTCATGGACTCCACATTTTTACCATTTAAAACAAAGTTACCCAGTTAGACAGCGACACGACGTATGACACGTCCGCCCGGCAGCATCGCCTAGCGTTGAGTGACATCTTATTTCCTCGCTGTGACGGTAACACCTAGTATTTCTATTGAGCAACGTCGGAAATCGCAAGGATGGGCCACTTTACATATTCAGTGCTTGACATCTAGTCTATTTCATTGAATTTCTCAACAAACAATATTGTTATTTTTGTAACTTTATGGTTTGATTGTACTTGAATTGATTATATTGCTAAGTTCTTGTCAAATGTCTACATAAACTGCGAATCGAAATCTCTATTAATTAAATAAAAATATTTTTAACCAGTTCTAATTTTTAAGGAGCTGCGATAAAAGAAAAAGTTTATACCTATAAATAATAAAATATTATATAATTAAATCCAATAACAGTTTTCTGTGGCTGACTGAGCCTCATATTATTGTGAGAACGACATAAAATAGATATCTACCTATGTTATATAAAAAATTCAAGACACTCCATAAGCTTTTACCAGTTTTGTGAAAAAAAAAATACGGAAGCTGATTTTTGTGTAAAAATTAATAAAACAGCCGACACAAAATCTATACACAAAGAGTGGCAAGCAGGAAAAAGGGTTGTTACAAATGAATTTTAATACGATTCCAAAACTCCAATTCGATAACACGTCGAGAATTGCTCTGACATTTCACTTTGAGCAGAGGATTAAATTGGCAGACAAAGAGGATTACGATCGCAATGGAATAAACCAATCATACCTTTTTTGATAGAAGTACCAAACAAAAACGCAGATTACTTGATGTAAGTGGTCACTATAGTTCTGCAAATAAATATAATACATATTTTCCCATGAAATCTTAAGCGTGAATAATTGAAATGTTTGTGTTTGTATGTTGTAATTGAGCGATGGACCATAGAACCATACAATAGAGTTATAGAGGCAAGGAGATTACGGCGACCATCTAAGTTCTCGGGAGTGTAGACAAATCTGTAATCGATTTGACTTCTATACGGAGTTATTTACAGATATATCTATGGGTAGCAGTGACCATTTACCTTTATTAAACGGACTGCTAGTGATACTACAGTGATATCCTCACACATGGATCAAAGACCACGAGATAACCAAATGATATTTTATAGTATAGATAATGATTTTTTATAATATAGAAGCGGAAACTTTCACTGGAAATTGTCACTGTAAATGGCCAGTGCTACCGGCAGATCTGTAATAACATATTGATAGGACTACTAGAGCTACCCTTGAGGACTAGTTTGGAACATTTCGTACAAATACATATATCTCCCGCAACATACCTTTCAAATCATTACCACTGCTAATATTAGGTAAAAATATGATAGTGTCTGGAAGTCGAAACAGAAAGGGTTCTACACTCACAAACCTTTAAGTATAGTATTAAAACAATTTTATACGCCGGTATTATACTGTTACCTATCTCAAAAAGCGATCTCTTTGTCATAAAATTTCACGTTACATCTGCATTTCTTAGTTGTCGACCGCACGCGGGCCGTGGTCCTAGTAAAACCTATTTGCCGGACCGACGTTATCGGTGGGACAAATTTTCTACAATCTCTGTCCTTTGTGACCGTAAATGTTCATGACATGTCAATTACGATATCCTGTGTCTGTGGTTGTATAAACGACCTGAGTGATTGTGTTATGTTGAACGCAACTGTATGCGAAATAGGTTTTAGATTTGTTAAATTATGATTGTATTTGTTTGAAACGTACAGTACCCTTAGTAAGAGTTTTTTACGTTTGTTTTATACGATCTCGGTTTAGGTTTACGCTCATTTTTCATAGTACAATTAGTACCTAAACGGTCCGCTGGGAGTGCTGAATGTATGGGCCAAATGAAAACCAGGAACGTTTCACTAAACTGATACTGACACTGATAAGAAAGGTAAATTTAGAATCATCATGGTTCAATCGAAGTGGAACTACAGCTAAACGTATGTCTCGACTGAAGAAGTTCTTTCGTTTTGGTACAAAAGTGGATATTGGTTGATTTACTCATGATACGACCATCATAGGTGTGGAGTGGAGGGGATTCTTGTTTTATATGAAATTGGTTATAAACATCCTTGGGCGGCAATGACCATGTGTACCATCGGGTAAACTAAATGCTCGTTTGCTACTTCAATTCCATAAAATATACGTATACCTATTTTTAATTTTATAAACTATAAGATTAAATGTTCTTTAAATAGCTGAACTTAGTGGACAAGAAAACGGACACGGCTAATGGAAACAGACAAATACGCAAATAATATTTTTAGAAACGAATGAACATATGCGATTAAATGTGAGTCCAACAGTGACGAGTACAATATTTAGGTTTTCGATTAATCAATTTTGTGTTTCATAGCACATTGTGGACATTGTGAAAACATTGTTAATTGATCGTGAAACTTAAAAATACCAGTAGCCCTGAAAAATATCATCGGCAAACCAATTTTCGTTGAAATTGCTTTTAAACTAGTACCTTCTATCAATTTTGCTTTCGCGTGGAAAGTACTATTTATAAATATATAAATAAATTTATAAAATTATTACTATCTAGAGTTTTGCATACCGATTTTGATACACTTAACAAACAGTAGTAGTAATCAGAGTTTTGACCTTATACTGTACAAGGTTTTAAAAACTTTACACATTTTAAAAACTGCATATCTAAGAGTATTTTTAATTTGTGATGAAATAAAATAAAATCATCCATCCCCTATTTTCAATTGTATCTGCTGTTTAAATGATGGGTTATAGATAAATTTTCGTTAATATAAAATTTATTTATAGTTAGATAATATAAAGTTTATAGATAAATTAATTACTGTCCTATTTTGTAGAAATTTACTAAAAAGAGAAATAAGTACGGATGTGATGTCGTTGCAATCACAAACTCTAAACCTATTTTTAAAAACCTTCGAGCAATTTAAAAAGTTAAGTATACAAATATGAAAAATCCTAATTAAGATTAAAATCTTCTTTTCATGTCATTTTATTGTAGACCTGTTTTGTAAATTAGGTTAGTTAATTAAAAACCTTACCTGAGAAAGTCTTATTTGAACGGGTGCTTACTCAAATTCCACTAATGCATTTAATAGTGGTTTTTCTATTCAATTTGTACCTAAATCTCTCTGCGAATACTTAGTTGAATTGCGACGGCTGGTCCGCTCCAGTGAGTTACTTAGAGAAATTAATTAGGAAGATGCAATTTTAGTCGACTAGCCTACGTCTACAATTTTGCCTGAGATCCAAGATTTTTTCACCTTTATTGCATAAATTACTTGCAATTTTGGTACAGTCAAATCGTTTTATTGCCAAAGACACTCGTACTATATTGCTATTCCTAATTTATATGAGGAGATGAACATAAAGTTCGGCTGATGGTAAATGGGTATTGCCACCGATAGAGGTCTCTACTCGATTCCAGATAAGAATGGAGTCCAACCAGAGGCGGCTCACAGATTTGATACCCGTCCTCCAGGATACCCTGGAGGACTAAGTTGGAACGTTTGTCATATGTGTCTCTTGGTTACTGCCCTTTAAAGAACATAGCAGCACTTACCACCGTTAAGGCATAAGACGTTCCAATTATATTCCCGCTTAAACCACTTATAAACAAGACAGAATCCAAGGCTATGTAACTAACACGACCCGGTATTTCTTACACAAAGTAATTTAATAAGCTTATTTTCTTTGTAGCTCTATGATAGTAAAGGTGGATGCAGATTAGTATGCTTTGGCAAAAGAACGACTGCTCGGCATTTTTGCAAATTTCGTTGAAGCTTCCGTTGGTTTTACATCGTAATTAGAGAGATGTTGCGTTTTCCTTTTTTTCATCACACGCTATTTAGGTAACATTATGAGCTATCTTTATTAACATTTTAGTTTTAAGCTATTCTAGATACATTAATGGGTTGACATGAACTTAACAAAAAAATGGTTATAGTCTTAGTTACTAATAAATTACCTAAATCTACATAAATAAATAAAATTGAAGTGTCTGTTTGTGATTTCAAAATAACAACTTTTATTTAATGCATATGAAAATATACACGATACCTATAACAAAAATGCAATTAGAAAAAAAAAATGTCTCTCTGTCTGTCGGTCTGTTTATCTGAGGTAATCTTCTAAACGGCTGGGCCGATTTTGACGGGACTTTTACTGGAAGATAGCTGAAGGATTAAGGCGTCACAGGCTACTTTAAATAAAAAAAAAGGTTTAGTACCCGCTCCACGTGCATGCGGGCCCCCTCGCGGGAGAGCGGGATTTCAGTGATGTTTAAATATGTATTCCTTTTTACTTTTTAAACGCGAGTGAAACCGAGGGGATCAGCTAGTACCCATATAAAATTGTATATTACACATCGTAAGAAATCATATTTTTTATTTATTATGGGTATACACTTTTCTAGATAATAACATACCTAAAATACCTATCTACTAAGTATATCTTGCTATTATGTTTGTATATTAACATTTACTATGATAGTAAAATTATGTGCATGATTCTATATGTTAAACAATAACGGTTTATCTATTCACACAATGTAACAGTAAATAGCATTATTGAATATACCTAGTTAAAAACCCACGTAAATATATCACGTAAAAATTAATATAAAACTCGATCATTAATAAGTAAATGTGATCACTTTCCATTAAAAACTAATTATAATGAATTCGTAGCAATGAAAATTTGGTCACGTGGAAAAACATCCGTTGCCGATCCAATGAACTACAAAAATTACATTATCATTCTGTGCATTCAATATAAATATTTATCGTCAGTAAAATTTTGAATAAGTAACGCTAATAATATTTTTCATAATTTAAGGAATATGCTAATATTGCTTTTAGCTTTTGGTACTTAATGCTGGGCTAACATATTGTTGCGACGTTTTTCTAAATTACTGCGAAGTCATTAAAATTGTTTATTTTATTGAATAGCTATAGGATGTGCTATTATTTTAAGTTAATTTAAAAGTTAACTAAAAGTGACTATTGAAAGATTTAATTAAAATTTAATCTCTTAAAAATATAGTTGTCGTTCTATGGGCTCTACAAAAATAAATTCTCTCAAATGTTCTTTGATCGGATGAGTTGTTCTTCAAGTTAATGATTCAATGATATCTTCGTTTAAATAGATAAAAAGTGAGTGACTTTCTTTCAATATACCAGCCTTATCCTTTGGTTTCTCGAAACCTCGAAACCTTGAAACTTATTAGCCTCCAACAGTTGGCCATACAAAGCTTTCTCGTCTACGAAAAGCTTTCGTCTACGAAAGTCATGATAAATATTTAATGTAAGAATATCACATTAAATTAATTAAAATTCATTCAAAATTTCTTTTAAACCATTTATAAATACAAATTTCTTTTTATCAATAGGTTATATAGTATGCAAATTATGTGAGAGTAGGAGCATTAAAGTTTGTGCTCATTTTTGCCACACGTCGTAGCTAGGCGCTGTAGTTTTTATGACTTAAACTTTGTATGGTAAAAGTAGATTAAAGTATCAACTAAAGCAATATTTAACATATCTATTTTACTTACAGTAATTTAATATAATTAATCTGTCTATGTCTATTTTAAGCTCCTATGTAGGTAAGTATTTAAGCCACAACTCTGTAGCTTCCTGAATAGCAAGCAATCCGCAAAGCTAATTAATACCGAAGACGATGTTCTTGAATGCTTGACCATTACAGACAAAATGAGCTTTTCCATATTTAGAACCATGTTAAAAGCCTCGTGGATTAAAAATATTTGATATTCACAATTATCACTAAAGTGTCTCTCACTAAAATGTACGAAATTTCAGTTCGACCGGGTATACAGTGCAGTGGTATATAATGTAGCACTGCACACCTATTTTACTGGCAATTGTGCCTGTTTATTAAATGACGACTGACTTATGCAATATTAGTTCACAGGAACAACAACGCATATGATCGGTTTCAGGTAGATCGTCCAGTTTATAAAGCTTGTCACAAATCTCCATTCGCGGCAGATACTATTTACAATCAGGTGACTTGCAAACTCGCTACTTCAATGTTATAAAAAATCTCCGCTAATCCGCTTGCCTCCCGCTTGTACATTCCATTTACCCTTTGATAGATCAACTACGACTGTTGGCACTTTACCAATATTATTTCCATTTATGAAAACACTAAGTGAGTAGATAAAAAGAGCGCTAAATTTCTCGCTCATTAACGCTGCGACCAAGCAAACAGGCGCTGTAATTTGCGGTAACCTCGCCAGTGTATCTAAATTTACGTGGAAAAAATGCACGAAATACTAACGGCGCACTAAGTACCAAACGGTGCATTTGGCCACACTATTTCAGCGAAATTGTATTGGATAAGTCGCTTTTCAAGTTTTGTGCGGACTCAGCTAGTTGGCAAAATAATTGGTTCGTTTATTTCAATTATGAAACAATAATTCACTATAGAATCATTAGCTGATTCTTGCTTAAGTTAATGTATTTGACTATAACATAAGATCGTTAAATTATAGTCTTGCCCCATCCACGTTAGAAGCCGCTTCCGTATGGAGTACGACTTAGAGATGGTGATTGTCATGTAATACCATTCCATAGCCAGGAAATATTATCACTAAATTGAACTTATTTAGCATTAGTAGGAATATCAGTTTTAATCTTTACACTACCGCCTTGATAGTATAGAACTACCTACAGCTGTTTCACTTTTCATTTATGTATTCTTGGCGCCTCTACCACTAGACAGACAGGGATAGATACCGATTAAATAAATGCCAGTAGCATTAATAATAGTTTCTAATGTCACTAATGTCGCCGTTGTTAAATATGGCACATATTCATGTTTGCCATTGCTACAACCCTTTTTATGTCCTACTGCTGGGTACAGATCTCCACAACTAATAGGCTTGGAGTGTATACCACCACGCTAGTTTAATGCGTGTTGATGATACGGATAGCGGTCAATCCATTCTGGATGTTTTCAAACCGCCGAGGTTGAACAACTGCTATCTAATGATAACAACTGGTGCGCGCATGATATTTCTGCCACTAGTGGTCACCCATCAATCTAAGTTAGGAGTTAGTTTGGTTGAGATACACGCAAGTCTCGGGTCATTTATATTTATATATGTGCTATATTCATATACCTACGTAGAGACAATAGGTGAACTTAAAAGCCGATGTTAATTGAATTGGGTTCAGATTGCAGGACGCCGTCGGCGCAGTAGTAATTGTGTTAGTGACAAACATGTCGAAGCTCTCAACTCCTAACAGGCCCCATTCAATGCGACGGCTTTTTTTATTCGACGCTAAAAGGTTGTTAGCATACGTTGATACTCGTACCTACATTTCCTGTTCTATTTTGTATTCCGCTCCCAGCTAAATATTTAGGTACAGTTTTACACTTGCATTTTTATTGTATACTTACGTATTTTATAGGAACTCTTAAGTGCACTTGAGTTTCGTATAACGTATATTTTTAAAATTCGTTGTAAATAATTTGTTATGAAAAATTCGTTGTACCTAATTTGTTAGTTCAGCACATTTTTGCAACAAATTTTAATAAACCCTCACTATTAGGTAGGTACACGATTTAATCAAAATCGAGTTTTCTTTTCTTAAAAGTACAAAAATCTTTCATTTACACTTTCTTAAATGCACTAAACAACACAAACGAGTAAGTCTTTTCTTTGAAATGAACAAGTAACCGAGTTAAATACTCGATTAAATTGTTTGTTATCAGAGAACTAGTTTTAAAGGAGATAGTTGTAGTCAATTAATGAAACGTGAATCGCAATTTAAAGGCCCTGTTCCTGCAATTTCTTCTGCAATAATTGTATTTGTTATGTCGTGGTTATATAATTGAAAATAAGACTTAGCAATTACGCGCAGACATTAACCTACAATCAATTTGTACCTATTTATTTATTCATAAGATTTTTTATTGTTGGTTCCATGGAAATATTAATTTATTTAGTTACACATATGGAGATCAGGTAGAAAAAAAATTCATACGAATAAAATTTATATATCATAAAAAAATTGAACACTTTTTTGAAATAAGCGTGAATACAACTGTGTCAATCAACCTAAGAAGTTAAAAAGTTTCAAAGCTCACTCTATCAAATAATCGTCATATATAAATGAAGTAATTAAATCCCTCTATGAGAAAGTTTTATTAATTTTGTGTTAGGTTTTATCATAATTCATACCCTTCAACGTCGTGGAAGAAAGAGATATGAAATTGCGATTTTTATCTAAGAAGTGAAGAGGTACTTATGGGGACACTGAGTTTTTCTCTTATTCACAGGAATAGGGGAGAACCAATTATAACTTGTAGGTAATCCTCTTATCTGGAACTGCGAGTCGACGGAGCCGCCACTCTGAATATAATTCACTTTATCCATATTCAATATCAGATCGCGCGACGGCGAGCAAATAGAGCGATTCAAGTGAGAATTATTATTGGATAAAGCTCGCCTCTTTCCTTGTCTATTTTCAGTGTCCACCCAACTGTGATAATTTACGTGTTGTTCGATATTGCGCTTTGAAAATGTGCTTTATTAAATACATCGTCACCACAGTTAGTATCGTGTACATGATAAATTAATCTCTAATTTCTAGTTGCAGTTTTTGTTTGACTCTATTATAATGGCTGTAATGGTTAACTGTTTATATTTTATAGCAATTAGGTTCGTTGGTTTGTTGACAATACGGAAATTAGAAAATTAATCATGTTGTTAAATGTGGGTCCTAAATACCAGCAATTTAAACAGAATATCATTTTGAATTTGCTTTTTAAATCCCGTGTTATCATGCGCGTTACCTTATAAAGTTAGTTGGGGTAATATTGACTTGAAATTGTATTTTAATATTTTTGTAATTAATCGAATTACGCAATTTTGATGGCCAAGTTTCTCAAATTTTCATTTAAATAAATTCCTTCCTCTACCTGCTGATCAGTGCAAAGTAGGAATAAGGTGTCATTGTATAAATAAATAATTGAAGGCAACAGCAGTTTGTCTCGCGTTTTTTCGTACGTGGGGAGAATTTCTCACAAAAGTTCCCGTATTTATCCAGTTGAATTCAATTCTTAACAAAAATTACAGGGATTATCTAAAAAAACACATATAAATTGAGTAAATATTTAATTTAAATCAGAATCCACGTCTGTACCTTAATTGGGTATCTCTCAAAACAAACAACCATAGTCAACATAATGTTAACTAAAAATATTTGTAATTTATTTACTCAATGTCTATAATATCTAAAGATTTAAATAATCCCTTAAAGGGTTTACAGGAGTAAACAAGGTATCTAATCTCATTTTCGAGAAATTCTACTTATAATTAAATCAAGGAGGGATATACGGTAAGGAGGTAAAGATTTTATTTCTACGAAATCAGTGAAGTCCTAAGAAACTACATAGGTAGGTATATTAAATTTATTTTTAAGCTTTTGTGTTTGTTAACATCATTATAATCATTCCCTATGACAGTGCTTGTAACTTCATCAAGTTAATCCAAATTATACAGTAAGTAACGCAAATCACTACATAGTATAAACCAAAGTCGCTTTCCGCTGTTTGTCCCTAGGAATGTTATGATCTTTAAAACTACGCAACGAATTTTGATGCGGTTTTTTAATAGATAGAGTGAGGAAGTTTTGTATTAAATTGAACGCGCGCGAAGCTGCTGGTAGAAGCTAGTTAGGAATAAACAGTAGTTTATTGTCATTGTACCAGTCAATGTAGTAACATTAACTGGTAGATTATACGAGCAATAAAGGCAATAGTTGATGTGTTTGCCCTACACGGCTACCTACTGATACATACTTGATCCGAATTAAATACAATTTACTGTACTTCTACAGAAATCGTTCCATTATACATTATTTTTATTAAAGGCGCTGACCAGTGTTTTGGAAGCTAATATGTAACGATTTATAATTACAAGAACGTGTAGTTATACCTACACACGTTATGTTACGTTTTTACTTCAACAATGACATTCTGGTCGGTAAGCAAGAGATTCATCAAAGTAAACTTAAAAAGTAAGTTGACGAGCTACGTAGCAGAGCGGTCACCATATCGGTCTCAAGGGCTATAGATTCCGGATTCGTTTCCCGGCCAGGCAGATATCTTTATGATGAATTTAGATTTTTGTTCTGGGTTCACGACACTGGTGAAAATCCTAGCAGGGCTATGAGCGTAGAAAGAGTTTTTTTATAAGAAAAAATAATTAATGCAAAAAATTGTGTCATATTTTAGTATAGTTAATATTCATATTTAGATAAGTGCAAATCTGACACATTATTGCGAACGGCGTGTTTATCTTTTACTTGAAGGCTTGACGCAACATATTAAAGCAGGAGTACGCTGAAGTCATTTTCTGAAAGAGTAAGAAAACAAAGGATAAATAAGATAAAAATAATGTTGATGTGTTTATGTCGTGATAATTATAATAATGTAATTGCAAACTTAAGGGATCACAAACTATGGATGTTGCATTTCAATGAGGTAAAGTTAATGTACTCGTGTTTTATATCGTTATTCTATCTATCATTATTCGTCTCACTGCACTAGCCAACTTGTTCATTATATTTTATTTCATAGATATTTATGTGAATTTAATCGCAATGATAAATTCCACGTAAATTTTTTGTTGTTTCTCTGTGAGGGTGGTGTTGATTTCAAGATCGGATTCATTATAACGTCGTAGCACTGCGATTTGATACGGTACCGATCTTTCCGACGAATCTACGTAATTACGATTATATTGCAAATCACGGGATATGCAACAATAAAAGCAAAATTTTAAATTGCTGCTCGATAAACTTGTGAATAATAATAATAAAATTAAAAGAAAATAAAGACCACAAGCTTGAATAGGCTGAATGTTGATAGGTATATGATACTTAAATATTCTCACATTTGAAAACGTCTGCACAGACACCTCTTGAAGACCTCCAACCTTAATAGGAAGAGGTCGTAGGGACCGCTGTATAATAATCACAAGGTAAGGTCGGATAACAGGTCCAGCATTCCAGAATGGTATTCCCCAACAGGCATCTCTAACTGAAATTACCTGAAATTTATTTGCTTTAAGTTTAAGAAAATTGTATTTAAATTATTTATATACGGGACATCCTGTATAATAAATTGATTATGAACTTTGATGTTCGATTGATTACATAAAAACATCGTAGTCTTCAGAAGTAGAAAGGTTCCTGTTCTTTATAGATTTGCTGCCAACTTTCTTTAAAACCAACAGCGCTGCAATGATTTGCCATTAGATGGAACAGTAAACTGCATTTTCTTCTGCTGCTCTAAACTTATTAAAAATCATGTTTTAAAATATAAATTTTACTAATAAGCACCTTAATGCTCAGGAAAGTACATAAGTAACTAGGTACAAACGCAACTATTATTGTGGCAAGGCATAGTAAAAAAAGAATATAGTTAACTTCCCCATCATCAAGTTTCTGAAAAAAGAAACAAACAAAAACGTTAAAAATACCTATTTTTAGATAAAAGCAATGTAATAAATAAATAAAAAAGCTCTTATTTCAGCTTTTTATTAATAATACTTTTGGGCGAAAATTATAAGAAAACCGCCATTGTCCAATAAAAGAATGTTTGATGTGAAGGATGTTATGCAATGTAAATTTACATATATATTTTTTGTATTGAACTCTTGGCATGTTTGTTTTATGTGTATTTACAACACAATAAAATGGCACTGGCACTATGTTGTCTCTTACGTTGCATTGACATTTGAAATGATGTATTGTAGAAAAGGTTCTTATTGATACACTTAAGATTTAAGTAGATGATAATCATATCAAAAAAGTTATGCAATATTGATAGTTGAATGGGCGACCGTTTTCGTGTTTCGGAGGTCACGTTAAATTGTCGACCCCGGTTGATATCATTGGATAACAGTCGTCAAACCTTTTCAGAAACTTTATGGGTACTTGAAAAATATTACATGGTTTGCTCATGTATCCTTCATCCATGAGTTCGCCTTGAAGTTTTATTAAGTTCGCTCCATGGCTCGCTCAATTAAAGATATACAGTTTATGGATTACAAAAGGCATATGGATTCATGAATGAACTAAGTGAAATAAAAAGAAATAGATTCTCTTAAAATTAATGAACTAAAGCTATTTGTAAGAACTCAATTATCGTAGACATACAAGTGTTTTATTCTTCAAAAACCCTTTTAGCATCAGGAGTTAATAAAGTGTCTAACACGAACACGGATATAGCTGCCGCGGTTGTAATATAAATCGATCTACGACACAGGACTGTCACAAGGCAATTCCACTTATTGCTCTCATATTGTATTTCCCAAGACACTCCAACTTTAGCGAAACAGTTTACCGAAGTGCTCAGTGAATAAAAATAGTTTGAAAAAACCTCGGCGGCCGAGTAGGCAGTCAGGCAAACCACCGGCCCGCAAAATATTTGCTCGAACATTAACAACTTCTTGTAAACTCGGGAGTAATTTTCCGTGAGGCTGGAACAAATTAATAAGCAAATGCATTTTGGGTTCAGTGCCTGTCGTCAGTAATTTGCTTTCAAATTTGTTAAATTATGGATTTTGATACTGTATTTAAATTGGAGAGGTTTATTAATATTATGTTAATGTTTTATGTTTAAATACTTTAACTTCTTCACGAGCCCGTTCTTACTTGAAAAGGCCTTTCAAATTGATTCAGTAATATCAAAGTTTATCTAGTACCGACATTTATAAGTATACCAAGATTTACAATCAACCGAAAGTATCATATTTTGTTTTTAATACTTTGGTAATACAGATCATCATAAATATATTATAGACTACGGAAATCAAGCCTAAAAATATCAGTGGAAGCTTGCTTGAAAATAGGCACAGATGTGACGATTGAAGACTAAACATAGTGCCGCTTTCCACACTTTAACATTCCTCTTATACCTAAAGCAGTAATTAGAGTTGTAACAATTTACCGACAGTACCTACTCCAATGTTATTTATTTGTATTGATAAATATCACATATAACAAAACATTGTCCTAAGTATATTTTGTACACTACATTGAGAAATATTTCAAAGCTTTCTCTATTAACCACGTTATTTGACACGATGTGGTGCTAAAACTCTGTGGTTGGGTTGCGGAAACACCGTCTATTTCCTCATTATCCCTACTAGTTGTAATGTTTTGGACTATTCTGGTCTTTAAGTAAATGTAAGTGTAGATTAAGGTGAAAAGGCTTATCAACTTTGGGCTAGGAAGTAGCAAGATTTTCTGGTTTAACGTATTTTGACCAACTTAAATAATCATTTATTTCAGTAAATATAACTATTAGATTTGCTATAACTACTACCATTCTTCATGTACTTAACTGTTGAAGTTAATGTATCAACGTTAGCTCTTTCATCACCAATAGCTAAGGTCATTCCTCAATTTGTTGAACAACCGATTTATTCAATACTTCTATTTTAATTACGATGAATTCAAATATCAAACTATCATTACTTACTCGTACATAGATTGATGTTGTCGAACTATAGACGTCATTCTATATTTAATAATTCGGGAGAACATATCTTCTTCTTGTTTATTTGTTGCGGGATGTATGCCTTTCATTAGGTCCTGTATGCCCCATATTACAAGGTCCGCTTTTGTGGCTATTTCTCTGACCCACAATATTTGAGTTTCGATTATAACTGCGTACAGATATTTTATTTTATTTATGTTAAGGTTAATTATGATTATGCTTTATTGTTCAGTAGTATATGGTCTATTGTGATTCATAGTAACTATATATACATTGGTTAAGAGAAAATTGTTCGGTACCATTTTCTCGGGTCTCTTGATTGTCAACTGATTTTCTTTTTTTGCTTAAGAAAACAAGCAACAGAATAATACGAATATTTTCTTATTGTTTATGTTAGCTTTCTTAATGGTAACACACTGAGCATTTATTTAATTAAGATGATGGATAAAAAGGTTTTTCTTTCAAATATCAAAATATTAGGATGATTCGAAAGTTACACCAAATAACTAGCAAGCAAAGTTATATAGTATTTAACTTACAGATATAATTGAAACCATAAGCCAAAATGCAGATGTTAGAGAAGACAAATGCAAATTCATAGTTAGGTGTTTTGCTGAAATCTGTTTCGAACATCCAAAACGGGAATAATAGGGGTCTTTCACCAGTCCCAGGTTCATGCGTGGAAACATAGTAGATGAGAGAGAGTGTTGCCACGAGTACCATAGAGACGCTGATGATTGACATTGCTGCGGCAACCAGTAGGCAAATTTTCCATGTCTTCAGTTGATTTTTGAAAAACCTTTCCCTGTACAAAAATCATTAGTAGATCATACGCAGTAGAAGTGACACTGTGAAAATAAAACTTCGAAAAAAATGAGAGACTCTGTGAAAATGAAACTTCGAAAATAATGTAAAATGTAAGTTTTTAGATTCCATCTCATTTTTTGCTGGTAAAATCTTATGACGTGTTTGTTATTTTAATTCGTATATAATTATGTTTTATTAACAAATGGATTACTCTTTACATTAACATTGTTTGTAAGAACCTGTTTTTAATTTTTCTAGTCACTTTTTGTTATAGTAATGAGTCGTGGATCTACTTAACAGAAGGTAGGTAGATACTTAGTTATTGCCACTTACTGCAATTCACTGTAAATGTAATAGGAAAGCCACCTGAATCACATAAGCTCACTACACTACATACCCTTGTCTTATAACCCTTCAAACCAATCTAATCATTGCAGCCATTAAGCAGAAATTAGTAGGAAATTACCTGACTACAGTTGAACCACTACCAGCTACAATATACTACATTTGTAGTTAAGCTTGGTCTAGATGTTTTTACTAGATTACACAATAGTAGATATATCCTATTTATCGTAGGACAGCAGTCATTAAACTTCGATAGACACCTCTTGAGCACAATAAAGACAATGTGACAAATGTGACAATGATCTACACGGGCTGAGACTGTACGAATTAAATCAGGATAATGAAGTAGATCTAGCGTCAGAACTTAAAGCGTTGTCTATTTTGAGGAGATCCGTATTCAGCAATGAGATATTACAAATTGTTTAGTCATTGCTGATTCAATTTAAATGAGAGTAGGTATGTTCCTTTTTACTAGGCAGACAAATGACTTGAAAAAGACATGAGGAAATAAGTACAGTGGTGAAATTGTTTAGTAATATTGTGTTTCATCGTCCCATGACCCATCTGTCCCGTGAGGAGACAGGAAGATTTGTATTCTGAACATAGCGTAGGTATTATGTCGTATAAACATTTTTCAAGGATATTCGTGTAAAATGATTGTTTTTTCGAGCACAAAATCATGGATTTTTTTATCATACCTATATCTGGCTCCATTGGTGCACGCATATTTAAAATCCGCCTTTAAACTGTGAAGAAAGGCATGAAACTCGGGCACATTCAGTTTTGTGCAAGACAAAATCAGCAGCTTATAAGACAGAACGATTATATATGCTCCACCTTCGATTATAATCGCCACGTCGGAGATTTTACATCCATGAAGCATGCTCATTGCAGAAAACATAGTAGCGAATACCGCGCAACACATCATGAACATCAGAAGGAATCGTCTGTAAACATTGAGGAATTCAATACATGTTTTAAATACATCTAATAGATTAGATCTCATCAAAAACATAAATGTAATAATAAAAGCCAATGTTGCCGAGATAATATCATGGCCCGCGCTATCAAAAAGTAATGAGATCTAATGTAGAAGCCAATATGCTATCTCTACACACCCTAACTCTACAAGCACTAAC
>DWPV01000657.1:0-26316 GCA_018251915.1 Urbanus proteus proteus | reverse complement strand
CCACGTCCACCAATTTTCGTATCCTTACCTCCGTTTGAATCAACATGGGATGCGTTAAGACTGGTGATACCGACAATGTTGACGTATGGTGTAAATGGATTTCCATTCGTAATGCCAGGAGCGGTCGGAGGTGACATCTACTGGCCAGGTAGTGAACAATTCTTGCCAACATCCAAGGGATCCCTGGATCCAAATGGCACGAACTCGACCCAAGATAACGGCATTGACTTGCCGGAAAGGGAGCTGTATATAAGATGGTTACAAATGGCTACATTCTTGCCAGTGATGAAATTCACGCACTTGCCAAGCAAATATAACGATGAACGGGTGTTAGAAATGGCAAAAAACTTGACGCTTTTAAGGCAGAAATTGGTGAGTATCTATCAAAATATTTGTAACTTTTGTAAGCTGGTAGCAATTTAAGATTGAATATTTTTACCACACAATTAAATTCCGTAAATATTTAATATATAAATGAATAACAAGATTAATTTAAAAAAAACACTTAAACGTTACCCCTCTTACTTTCAGGTAACTCCACTTTTGCTGAAGTACAAGCGAGAAGCCCTAGAAGAAGGCTTGCCATTGATAAGGCCCTTGTGGCTAGTAACTGGTGGAGATTCTTCCCTATACGTCCAGGATGAGTTCGCACTGGGAGACGAGATCGTGGTGGCCCCTATCGTCCGTCAGGGTGAAACTACTAGAGAAGGTATTATTTATTTTTACCTAGATTTCAATTTGTTTGTAGTGGCTGTGTTATCTGTTGATTTTAATTTGGAGTAGCAATTTATTGTATGTCTATTGGATAGAGATCTTTTTACGCTAATAGAAACGAGGAACATATGTTTACGGATAATTTTAGTACAAAGTGGTGAAGAAAGAAAACAGATGCGGAAAATACTTTTTTTTTTCAAACTGTCCTTAAGACATTTAACTATGTAGGTTTTGGAGCTGCGATCTGTTCAGAAATAAAGTTTAGCGACTTACGCAGCAGACTTCAGGCTCCAACAACAAACAAATCAATGATTTGTTGAGCTAGTAAGTCACCCATCAAACTCACAACCGCGTCCAAAGTTGCTTAACGCTTGAGATATCCTGAAGTCACAGGAACGTCTTATTAAAAGAAAGTTATGATTTTTTTCGAATTTATTACAGTTTACCTACCAGCGGGGCTCTGGCAAGATGGCATCGACGGTTCTCTGAGGAAGGGCAATCGCTGGATGCACGAATACAAAGTACCAACGGACAAGGTCGCGTACTTCTTGAGGAAACCTGACGACATGAGGTTTTAGAACTCTAGGATAATTAAAATACAATACCATTCCAAGAAGTACAATTTAGTACAATCGAAATCGATGCTTGAAAAGTTGATAAAAACAAGAAAATACCAAAGCGCTTGAAAGTATGAACGATGATATTTGTGTTTTAAAAAAAGTCAGTGATAACAGTATACGCAATAAATTATACTATGCAATATTAGTATACATAATGTGAAAAAAAACCTTAAAATTGTTGACTACTAATTATAAAAGAATTGCATCATATCGATCTTATTTTTTTGCATAAATGTATCTATTGAAAGTGTGTTTGTGAAAGGTAAAAGATAAGATGGAAAAGACAGACGAAGGGCTAAAAAGTCTAAAAACAAATCGTCTATTTATATTTATTTACGTTGTTGGTCTATTTTGGCCATAAAACACAATCGAATGCATTTTAATGCCATTATAACGTGACGAAATAACATTTTGTCATGTTGCTTAGTTTAATTATAATTTACATATTATATATTTATTATATTCTTGTTTCATTTTAATTGTATCTTTAAATTAGCAATTAATTAATTTATGCTTTGTGCAATCTAGTCCTGTTTTTAAATAAATACGAACAAATACTTTTATATATTTAGATAAATAGGTACATATAATAAAACTTCATTAAAAACATGATGTTTACCCATTTTACGATAAATTCAAACGATTTATTGTACAATTATGTAATTTCCATTTTTAAACATTTTTTTAACTTTTATTTGTGAAAGCATTTTTAGTAACCTATCTGTATTTTTTATATTACGATTATTTAACTAGGTATACCAAAAATATAGTCTTAAGCTAAAATGTATTTTATTTCTTTGCTTTTAGTAAATATTTATTTACAAGTCCACTAGTTATCAAATATAGAAACTTCGTGGCTCAACAGAGACAGTATCAGCTGTAGTATTTTGATGGTTGTAAGCCTTTGCACTAGGACTAGACGTTTTATTAGTCCTCTGGAATAACTTCAATCATTTGTGATTTTTATTTCATTTTAGTTTAATTAAACATCTTCATAAGCTGCATGTTCGCTTGCTACATTAAATACCAATGATGTCTCAATATGAACTGATAAATAATTGACTTGTTATGGGTACTTGCTTTTACTATGTAATACCTTATAATTGCCAGTACTAGAGTGTAAATCCTAATCAACAGGCGCACAAAAAGACAGACGTATTTTATTATATGTAAGAAAAAATGTTACTGTAATCATTCCAAATTGTACATAATTGTGTTTAATATGAATCGTGACAATAAAAATGTATGCATATTTGGAAGTTTTATTTTTGTTGTTCTCATTTGATTCTTGTAGGGACATCCCTCAGATAATGAAAGAACAGTACCCAGCATTGATTGTTATTAAAATTATAGGGACTTTTTAGTAAAACTATAACAAATATTTTAGAGACGGGTCTTCGACGAAGTTACCTTTGGAAAGGAAAGAAGAATTGCCACGTCAAACTAAACCAAAGAAACAACGTTCCCCAGTAGGTGAAATCACTACTGGAACCGATTCTTACACGAAGGTAATCAAAGAAGGTGATAATGAAATAACTCAAACAATCACGGTAGCTACTATGTACTAAGGAAGTAATTAGTCTTGATAAAATTAAAGTTACCGTTGACACAACTACGGTTAAAGTAAAAAGTAGTAAAGTTAGTAAAATACCCATATCGTAAGAATAACCAAATAAACTAATCAAAGTAACAGATATATATAAAATTACGAAAAGTCACTTCTAATTTTCATATAATATTAAGGTGGTATCTAATTACAGCTAAAATAAAAGGCTCGGTAACATTTTGAAATATTTTTTTATTACTTTAATGACTCTTACACTTCCACCAAACACGCTGAATAGGGAATAGTGATGACTGATACAATTAATGGAGTTGTTATTTCATATTTTAATTTAATTTACATAATACAATAATCGTTACAAATACCTAAGGATCCACGTAAGGACGTACATCATTATTTAAATTATTAAACGTTTTTACAAATTTTTCATAATCAAAAACGTTAAGGAAAGCTTTGAAACTTTAACAAAGTTTAAAATTTAATAATGCCCTAAAAATGTAGGAACAGTGAAATAAATTTTATTGGAACAGTATAATAGTAACAGTAGATATAGTTTTGTTACATGCAAAATATTTTCGCTAAATAAAAGATTGGATGTTTAGGAAAGCGAAATTAATATAGTATTTATTGTTTTTAGGGAGTGGTCATCAGTACATCAATCAGTCTTCCTTCCATTAAGCGTGTTACCTTCATCTCGCAAACCATCAAGAACAATCGTAGAACAATGTTCTGTCAATTCACAAGGGGACATTAAATCATAATTCTAATAACGCCCTAGCACATCAGTTCTTAGCACCACGAAAGCTTACGTTAAACCTTTTCAGGTCCTATCTACCACACGAGTACTGAAATTTAAATTAAAACAGTATAAATTACGGCCAAAACAATTTTATAAAAAGAACAAACAATAAATTATAGATCCTTGTTCCACAGTCTTAGAACAAAGTTTTTAACCAATAATATCTTTTATTTAATGTTTTTAAGATTCTTGTTAAAATTTATAACTTTTATAATCCATTTAAGATTCAATAACTGTATTAGTACCTTTCTATTAGTCCTCACATCTTAGACCGACTTTTCGGCACAATCAATAATATTGTATCTAATGTAAATTAAACAACATTTACAACTAAGCATAGTAGGAAGAATACAACATTTAATAATTTTAATAATGATTTATTTCTCAGAGCTATTGATGTTCACTAAGCTGATACAATTCTTAATTTAATAACATTTTAATATTCCTAATAATATGCATTAATTAGAGTTCTAGCTATAAAATACAATAGTAAAGTTTAGGGTCAGGCTTTAGAGCCAGCTAAGGAGTGTACGCTGGCTACAAAGAATACGAAGCCGAAAGAACTCGATCACTCTCAGAAGCATCGTCGCCACCGGCGCGCCCTTCGACAGTCTTAAATAGAAAAGCGTCGTTAGCACAATCATGATATCTGAATTTAAGATCAACCACACAATCGAATCCATTAAAAAAATCTTAAGTTCAGTACCATTAAGAATAAACGCAAAATTATTAGAATCGAATCTAATGCACCAGTTTGGCAGTCGCTTACAACAGCTTCGCGTATGGTAAGTAGGTGAGGTGTGAAAGCTCTAGGCTCCTCCAAAGCTGATGTTAAGCGTAGAATATAAAAAGTATATACGCCGAAAGTCGCATCGGTCGCGGACGAGTCACACATCAACAAGACTCATCCCTGTTTAGTCCCATCCACAACAAAAGCGTTCACAGAATCAAAACATAATCACTTATTGTGCTCACACCAATCGACACACAGATAAACACATACTATAATATCAATAATAATGTACCTACAAAATAAATCTCATTCGTACTCTCACAAAGACTTACGTTAAAATAAATACGTAGATAGTTATTATACATACGTAGAATACCATAGTTTAATGTATTTTTTATCGTTTTAGTTTACTCGTTATTACATTGTGCTGGTGCTTCAATTATACAGAATCGTTTTTCTATTTTAACTATAGTTAGGTCTTTTGGCGAAGTAAGCGATGACAGACGTGTGGCTTTAGTCGGCTTATCTCTATTGGATGACTTAAAATTAATTGACTCAAAACCTTCACTTGGCAATAACGAAACGGGAGGTTCTGGGGGTAGTTGAAGAAAGCCATGATCGATACAGCTTACTCACTAGACTAGATGGTAAAATTTTATGATGTTATCAATATCACATTCTCTCACACCATTCGAACGTAATGACACAAAGTTATAAAGAAACATCTAATGGATTTCTATACTTACATGACGTTTTAGGTACGTTTAATAGAAAACAAAACACATATATTAGAATCGCTAAATCATCGAAATAGGAACGAATAATACTACTACAACTTTATAAGTATTTGGGTTGACTCGACTAGCTCAAAACATACATCATAATATGGAAACCGAAACAATAAATGCCAAAGAATTTTTAATAACCAGAGATTCTGTCGTCTTGTGAAGAGTCACCATTTGAAATGAGTTAAATTTAAACAACACACATTAAAACTATTTCATATAGTCATCGACGCAACAAGCAAATTTAACTTAAAACAAAGGTAAATAGATTGTTCAATTTGTAATAATAGTTCTAATAAAACATTTATTTATATGGATTAAGCTCTCTATCGTTTTAGGCTCATTATACTCCGGGAGGGCAAAAATCGCTTCGAATGTAAAAATGTTAGACCGTTTGGTAATTTCGATAGTCTCGATCATTCCCTTCCGTGTTCAGTAATCAATAGTTTATCGCGCACACGAAAGAAATTAAAGTTCAGGCATTGTTTAATAAATTTCCTGTACGCGCTAAACTCTTTTGTTATAAAGCCATCTCTTTTTGTGCATCCCGAGACACCAGTCTAACAGCTTATATCTATAAATGGCAGGGAAGCTCAGATTGAAAAATACTGAGGAAATAGTTTTTTTTCAATTCTCTAATAGCTTTATTACCTAGGAATTATAAATCACATTAGGCTGAAGCCATCTTTGCCGTCCCAGGATTATTTAACAGTATTACGTCAATTCTATTAAACATTTATATAAATAGTGCCAACAGCACTTGTCATCGAACGACATCGTATATTTAATAGTGTCTTTATAAGACATTTATTTAAATATATTCCAATTTGATCATAAAAAAGTATGTAATCCGGGTGTATTTAAACACTTGTCATTGATTTTTTTGACCATCGTCTACAATCGCACTTAATCGTTTAATACTCTATCACGTCCATTACAAGCGTTTTGCTAAACAAAATGGCGGCCGTGCTCGCTATACCGTTTATACAATATTATACTATGTAGAATTTATAATGCGATAGCAAAATAACTTTTTTTTAATTTAGACATACGCGCAAGCGGTGTTTCGGCTAAACAAAATGGACTGGTTACGCTAAAAATCGTATATAAAAGCACTACTGATTGTATAAGACCGAATTCAAAAATATCCTCAGAAATATATTTTAAATGGCGTGTACTATTTTTCAATGACGCTACTAGAAAACAGTTTTAGAAAAAAATGGACGTTTCTGTTCTTAGGTCGAGAATTTGGTTATTGACATTAAATTGGATGCGGTGAGGGCACTCAACTCAGGGTCGCTGCCGCAAACGCGGCGTTCCACTCCGTAACACTTACACTTCCATTTTGAATTGGTAATAAACGGCTACGATTTTATCGAACTTGAAACAGTCTGTCGATTGCATTCATATATCACAAAGTCTTTATGTATCTATTTGCAAGCTATCTCATGCGGAGTAGTGGTCTCGAAGGTGCTTTCGAATGTTCCTTTCTCTATCACAGCCTCATTATCCCTACACAAAATCACCTTGGTTCCCTCATTCGAAAGCATCTTTGGTGTGAGATTCACTTCTTCGATGAGAAGGCTACAAATAGACCCGACACCTAGAACTCGAGTCTGTACGCGGCGCAGGAGGTCTCGTGGTCCTGGAGGTTGATAGTGCACCGCGACGCGGACGGTGAAAGGTCGATCTTGTATTTCTCCAATGCCTCCTCGTTCTCAGCCACCCAGTAGCCGAGAACGTCGGTGTCGTAGGTCGGGATGATTGTCACTTCTGAAAACAAATTTGTTGAAATAAGTAAGTAGGTAGTTCCAGAAATTATTCAAGAAAACATTTATTTGATTATTGAATGAAAATGTAATAATTACAAGAAAGTTTAGTCTATTGTGTCCTTAATTTAAAAAATGTGGCGGTAAATTTAAAAAAGTTGGTTGTTGGAACGTAGAGCCAATTATTATACTACAAATTAAATCTGAAATCGACTCAAGCAGCAGGTTCTTTAACCTGAAGAACTTTAGTATAACTTATTTATCTTACCTAAGTCTTTGTCTTCCCAGGTCTTTTTGGCGTCCAGGAGGGCATTGTAAATTTCTTTAGATGGTTCAGTTCCAGAGAACACATAGTAACGCGCTCGAACTCTCTTGAAGAATTCAACTGCGGAGTAGTATGAATTGCCGTGATGCGGGACGTATGTCAGCTCCATGTACACAGGAGCGGGAGTCTTCTTCTTGCTTGGAGATTCTGAAGCTCGATTTTTCGCTTCCTTACTCTTTTCTTGATTGATCTTATTTTTGTTCAGCACCGTTGAACTGGGTGTCTGTTTTTTAGGGGTGCTCTTACCATCTGATTGAGTGGGCGGAAGAATCGGGCTCGGCAGTCCCAACGGCTTGCCCCATGACTCAATAGGATCTTTTTTACTAGTATGTGACTCGGAACGTTCTGATTTTTCTGATCTAGACTCATGTTTGCTGCTACTCGATGACGAGGAACTTTCAGTTACTTTCTTAGAATCAGATTTCACATCCCTCAATGATATGCTGCTTTCTTCTTTCCTTGACATTTGATGGCTCATGCTGGAATGACTATCTAGTTCATATTTGGCAGTGATGCTAGATATGACTTCAGAACCGCTCACTTTCTTGTGCTCTTCAATGGCCTTTTCAAACTGTTCATCCGCTTCTTTTAAGAATGTAGCATCAGATGTTTTACTACTATGCGATACCGATTCAGATTTTAATTTTTCTTGAGTTAAGAAGTCTTCAGTCATTTTCGATACTGTTTTGTCGAGTGAGTGAACTTCAGTCTTTACTTCAGAATGGGTAGACGACGTGCACGAGTCATCTTCAGGTAATTGTCCATAAATCGATGTCGACATCAGATCTCTTGGTAACGATGATAAATCGTGATCTTTTTCTGTTAACATTTCTTGACTCGTCTCTCGCTGTTGTGGAATCTTTGTGTCAAGTTCAAAACTCAAGTTTGACCTTGGTGAGTGTGCTATTTGCGATTTTGTGCTACTTGGACTTCCCTGACCGTCATCATCACTATAGTACATGCCACTACTCTCAGTACCCCACACATGGGTGGCAGCCCGAGATCCTCTAGAGCTGATGTCAGATGGTGGAGAAGATATGCCAGGGTGATCAAGATCATCACTTGCTGCCGATGAGCTACGCATGTCTCCAGTCTTTGACGATAGTTTTGAGAACGATTTTTCACTTTCACCCGTATCAATAATCTCTTCAAACTCCTCCTTGAATTCAGAAATAGTAGTCTTGGTTGACTTAGTTGTTTTGGTCACTCCATCACTGCCTTTACTAACCGTAGTCGTTTCAACGGTTACTTTAATTTTTTCAGGACTAATTACTTCCTTAGTAGTAACTACAGTGATTGTTTGAGTAATTTCATTATCACCTTCTTTGATTACCTTCGTGTAAGTATCGGTTTCAGTAGTGATTTCACCTACTGGAGAACGTTGTTTCTTTGGTTTAGTTTGACGTGGCAATTCTTCTTTCCTTTCCAAAGGTAATTCGTCGATGACCCGTCTCTTTTCTTGTCCTGGTTGTTTCGCAATTTCCTCTAACTCTTCCGGTGACCAGTCATCTAAGCCAGTACCTAGTGGTAAGTAGGTTATTTGTGTTCGTACATCTTTAGTAGTTTCTACAGTGCCATCTTCTTTAGCGTTCTCCGTGATAGTTTCAGTTACTGTCTTTACTGCCACTTCGTTACTTTCGTTATTCTTTAGCTCTTCCTTTGTGACATAAGTAGTTATGGTTTGTGTAATCCTTCCTGAATCAGTAACAACTACGTTACTCTTCTTATCGACGGAGGTCTTAATTTTTCCTGTCGAAGTCAGTCCTTGTAGTGCAGCTTGTAAATGGCTGTCAGAAGTCTTTTGGAATTCAGATATCGTTATTTTGACATCTTTAGTAGTTTCAATCGATCCGTCAGGGTATTCGTCGACGGTAGTTGTCTCAACCGTAGTCCTTACACGTTTGATGGATTTGTCTGAGCTGGCTAATGTTTCACGTTTGGTCTTAGTTGTAATTGTGCGCTTGATTGTCAAAGAACCGTGTTGTACAATTTCATTTTTAACATCAGATTCTTCTGATGTATCCTCTACTATTTCGCTGTCATCGATATATGATTCTGGTGGCTCTGTGTCTTGTTCAGCACTAACGACCTTGAGGTATACGTCAGCAATTGATACTTTCTCGCTCTTCTTAGTAATGACTGTGCCATCAGGATGCTCGTCTTCTATAGTAGTCTTTACAGTGGTCTTAATTTTCTTTGATCTTAATTGCTGGTTTTCAAACTCTTCCCTGATGGTCGTAATAGTTGTTTTCCTACTAATGGTAATACCATGTTCAACAACTTCCTCAGTTTCTGTGCTAGTTTGTATATCTGCTTCACCAACTAGACTGAATCCTTCCAAGTTTTCATCGAATGAGTCTTTACCTAAGTCTGCCACAGAAACTTTCACATCCTTCGTGACTTCCGTAACTCCATTTGGTAACTTTGATTCCGTCACTGTTTCTACAGTTGTCTTAACCTTTTTTCTGGAGCCGTCGTCTGATGACAAAATTTCCTTAATTGTCGTTGTCGTTACAATTTCAATGATCTCCTTGCCATCTCTCATTGCTGTTCTTTCTTGTGTATCTACACTTACTGTCTTATCTTCAACTTTGGTGAAACCTTTCAGATCTTGACTTTGAATCATGACATCCGCATCAATTTCTGATACTGTAGTACTTGTATCTACAGTAGTGCGTGAGGATCCATCTGGATACTGATCAGTAGTTGTGATCGTAGTGACTGTTTTAAGTTTCCTTAAAACACCTGAATTATCAGAATATTTAATTTTAACGACTCGTGTCACAATTTTTCGTTTAATTACGATATCTTTTTCTTTAATTACTTCTTCATCAACGCTTTCAGTTTCTTCAGGTTCTCCAGAAGGAACTAAGTCCATGAGCACGCTTTCAACTTTGCTTTCTTCGTCGGGCTTATCTAAATCACTATCTTCTGTAAGAGGCTTTTCAGCAACCGGCATTTCAAGGGATTCGTCAACTAACGAAACTTTTTCACTAGTTTTGATTATTACCGAACCATCAGGATGTTCATCTTCAGTGACTGTCTTAGTTGTCGTTTTAGTTCTTTTAACTCTATCAGTCTTGTTGTGGTACACTTGTTTTGTTACCGTGATAGTTATTTTTCTCTTTATGATAACACCATTTTCTGTAACGGACTCAACTTCAGTCGATGTCACTTCTTCTGGTTCTCCAATCACTTCAAAACCTTCTGGGATTTCCTCTTCTATTTCCGTTTCATAGTCTGAAACGGAAACTTGGACATCTTTAGTTACTTCAGTTACTCCGTCTGGTTTCATAGTTTCCGTAACGGTTTCTACAGTAGTTTTTAATTTCTTCCTTGACCTATCTTTTGTTGCTAAAATTTCTTTTATGGTGGTCGTTGTTATAATTTGCAGGACCTTCTGACCGTTGATTGTGGTACTTTTCTCTTCTTTATCTACTTCAACTGTCTTATCTTCAATTTGTGTGTAATCAAGAAGTTCAGTTGATTCGATAATATCATCATACCCGATATCAGTTAATGACGTACTGCTGTCTACTTTTGTGCGAGATGATCCATCTGGGTAGTTGTCTGTTGTGGTGATAGTTGTGACTGTCTTAAGTTTCTTAATATTACCATAAGAATCCGCATATTTCGTTTTAACAATCCTTGTCACAATTATTCTTCGTATGATAATGTGGTCTTGTTCAATTTCTTCAGTTTTTGTAGAAACACTTTCTTCTGGTTCTCCTACAGCAACGAATTCACTTAGTAACTTGTCGACGTTGCTGCTAGAATCAATCACGATTTCTTCAGTTTTCACTTCTACATTCCTTTGAACATCCTTAGATCCATCAGGATATTCTTTCACAATATTAGTTTCAACAGTCGTTCTTATTATCTTTTTACTATCATCAATTCTTATCGTCTCTTTCTTAGTTACGGTTGTGATTGTTTCGATTATGTCAATATTGTTTTCCCTTATGATGCGTTTACTGACGTCTGTATCAATAACGGTATCTTCTACATTATCATCTATATCATCATCATCTACTTCACTGACAAAGTCAGACTTTGCTTCTGTTTCGGGTATTTCTTTAAGTATTTCGGAAGACTCTTGAGGTTTTTCTACAGTTTCTTTTGTTTGACTAATTTCAGACTTGTGATCGGTAGTGTCAAGTGACAGTTTCTCTATTTTACTATCTTTGGCGTATAGGTCCATTTGTGAGGTAGACTTTAGGCTGGAAGAACATTCAGACAAGACAGTCTGGGTTTCCTTGGTGGTAGTTGTTGATCCATCGGCACTCTTGCTCAGAGTTGTGGTCTCAATGGTCGTCTTTACATTTTGAGGCGTACCATCCTCCCTCGATATTATTTCTTTAGTAGTAACCGTTGTTATCGTCTGTGTAACAACGTTTTCACCTTCTTTGATGATCTTTGTAACTGTATCAGTTTCCGTTTTAATTTTACCCATAGTCTGCATGAGCGATAAGAGTTCTGGTTCTCCGTCAACTTCGGTTGAGCTCTTCAGTGTTTTAGGTACTTTTTCAGTGGACGTTGAGATTTTCTGCGTCAATACGTCGTCACCTACATGTACCACCTTTGTGATGGTTTCTTCAGATCCATCAGACTTGTCGTATGTTACTTCGCTTTGGACACCGTCACTTACTTTGACATCCTGGAATGTGCCAGGAGTTTTTGGTAACGGACTAACTGGAACTGTGGGTGGAGTTGAAACTCGATCGAACTCTGGATGAACTGACAATGACTCCACGCCCTCCGTCTTGATGCCTTGTTGGACGGTTTCATCACCAAAAGCCTTATGTATAGATTCTATTAAGTGTGCTGCACTATCTGTCAAAGTTTTTGTTACTGTTTCTTTGGTTACATCTATAGGTGGTAAGGCTCCATCATGTTTACTTTCCGATTTTCCATCTCCTGGTGACTTGGATTTATCAACATCGTGAATGTCTGGTTGTTCAGATGTCAAAGATGACACAAGCTCATCGCCAGTAAATGACTCACGATCGAATTGACTGCTTGTGTACTGTAGCGAGTCATCCAAATGTATGGAATCCTTTTCGTCTGTTGAAGAAATCCCTTTTTTAACGGATTTCTTTTCAGATTTTTCAGTACTTTCAAAGCTATACTTTTCTTCTAAGCTAACCTCCTTAGACACGTCTTCTGAGCTGCTATGCAATACAGTTTGTATGCTATCTCTGTCTGCGATACCACTATCGATTGTCGAAATCGATGATAATTTATCGATTTCTTGAGACGTCTTTTGTAATGTCTCTGAAGCATGAGCCCTTTCTTGATGTAACATTTCTGCTGTTTCTTTAGCGAATTTACTTATAGAATCAGTTTTCAAGGATTTCTGTAGGTCTTCATATTCATGTTTTTCAATTTCTTCATGTAGTTCTGACGTTAAGTCTCTCTTTGTTCGTTTTAATTTACTATCTTCCTTATCTAAATATTTTTGTTTTGATTTAAGTTCTTCGGTAGTGTCAGATGTTTTTGTTGTAGAATCTGAGATCTTCTTCGTGACAAATTCTGATTCAAGTTTCTCTGGGCTGTCTAGCCTGGCTTGACCGTTAAGGTATACAGTTTCTTTTTCATCTATATCCTTTTCTTCATATTTGTCTGTTTCTTTTAGAGCAATCTCATCCGATTTCTCCTCAGTTGATGGTTCAACAGAGACGGTAGGTTCCTCCGGTCCAACATCTTCTAATACGGTACTGCTTTCAAGCATACCACTAGATTTACCATCAGGATAGTCGTCCGTTGTGGTGATTGTGGTAACAATTTTAATCTTTCGAATAACGCCTCTGCTATCTGCGTACCTAGTTTTGATTATCTTTGTAATGATAGTTCTCATAACAACTATAGTTTCAATGATAATTTCAGTTGTGACTTTTGTAACTTTTACTTCTGGTTCACCGAAAGCAGTGTAGTTTTTGAGAATTTCTTCAATTTTACGAATTGATTCTTCATCAGTTAATTCTTTTTTCTCCGTTATAATTCCTATACCGTCTTGTTCTTCCTTTGGTAATTTATCTGGACTGGGTTCCTTTTCAGAATCAGGGACTGTCTCAGGTTCTACTTTGCTTGATTCCTTCACTTCAGCTGATAGCTGACTTATCGTTTCTTCAGCTTTCTTTTTCAGTTCAACTGGGCTAGGAACTTTATCCTTTGGTTTGTCTTTACTTGGTTCTTTGTCGTCAGGCTTAACTGGGCTTACAGATTTTGCCTCACGTGCAACAGGGCTAGGAGCTTTGTCGTCTGGTTTTTCTTCGCTAGCAGCTTTGTCATCTGGTTTGTCTTTACTTGGTTCTTTTTCTTTTGGTTTGTCTTTACTTGCTTCTTTGTCGACAGTTTTAACAGGACTTATAGCTATTAACTCAGGTTCAACAGGGCTAGAGGCTTTGTCATCTGGTTTTATTGAGCTCACAGGTTTTGTTTCATGTTCAACAGGGCTATCAGCTTTGTCGTCTGATTTGTCTTTACTTGGTTCTTTGTCAACAGGTTTAACAGGACTTACAGCTTTTACCTCAGATTCAACAGGGCTATGAGTTTTGTCCTCTGGTTTGTCTTTACTTGGTTTTTTGTCATCAGGTTTGACTGGGCTTACAGCCTTTGCCTCAGATTCAACAGGGCTAGGAGATTTTTCGTCTGTTTTTTCTTTGCTAGGAGCTTTATCATCTGGTTTGTCTTTACTTGGTTCTTTATCCTCAGGTTTGACTGGGCTTACAGCTTTGGTTTCATGTTCATCAGGGCTAGCAGCCTTGTCGTCTGATTTGTCTTTACTTGGTTCTTTGTCAACAGGTTTAACAGGACTTACAGCCTTTGCCTCAGGTTCAACAGGGCTTTGAGTTTTGTCCTCTGGTTTGTCTTTTCTTGGTTCTTTGTCATCAAGTTTAACTGGACTTACGGCCTTCCCCTCAGGTGCAATAAGGCTAGGAGCTTTGTCGTCCGGTTTTTCTTTGCTAGGTGCTTTGTCATCTGGTTTGTCTTTACTCAGTTCTTTATCATCTGGTTTTTCTTTACTTGGTTCTGTCTCCTCGGGTTTGACCGGGCTCACAGCTTTTGTTTCATGTTCAACAGGACTAGGAGCTTTGTCATCTGGTTTGTCTTTACTTGGTTCTTTATCGACAGGTTTAACAGGACTTACAGCCTTTGCCTCAGGTTCAACAGGGCTTGGAGCTTTGTCTTCTTGTTTGTCTTTACTTGATTCTTTGTCGTCAATTTTGACCGGACTTACAGTCTTCGCGTCAGATTCAATAGGGCTAGTGGTTTTTTCGTCTGGTTTGTCTTCACTTGGTTCTTTGTCGACTGGTTTAAGAGGAATTTCGCTCCTTACCTCAGGTACAAGAGGACTAGATGGCTTACCATCTGGTTTATCCTTACTAGGCTCTTTGTCCTCCGGTTTAATTGAACTTACATCCTTTGTTTCAGTTTCAATAGGGCTAGGAACTTTGACGTCTTTTTCATCTTTACTTGATTCTTTGTCATCTGGCTTATCTTTGCTGGGTTCTTTGTCATTAGGTTTAATTGGGCTTATTGCCTCTACTACAGACTCAACGAGACTAGGAGATTCGTCGCTTAGTTTTTCAGTCGGAGATTCCTTTTCTTCTACAAGTGGTGGACTCGGAGCTTTGTCTTCAGTTTCTTTCTCGTCAGGGGATATGCGCTCAGGCATAACTGGGCTAGGAGCCTTTTCCTGTGGTTCATCTAGAGTAGGTTCCTTTTCTTTGGGCTGTACAAAACTGGGAGCCTTATCATCCACTTTATCAATGCTAGGTTGCTTTTCTTCAAGCTTTACTGGGCTTACAACTTTTTCGTCAGATTTTTCTTGAGATTCAACTGGGCTAGGCTGTTTTTCCACAGGTTTTTCTTTGCTAGGTTCTTCCTTAGATTTTTCGTCTGTCTGAAGAGGACTTGGAATTTTGTCATCAGATTTTTCTTTACAAGGTTCCTTGTCTTCGGCTTTGCTAGGAGTTGGTACTTTTTCCTCAGATTTTACTAAGCTAGAAATAGTTCCAATCAAAACATCTTTTGTCGACGTTACCTCTACAACGTCATGATCTACATCAAGATCGGTGATTGTTGTACTACTTGTTTCCTTAGTGCTAGTTAAACCATCTAAATATTCATCTGTGATAGTAACATTTGTTACTGTTTTTAGCTTCCGAGGTATACCTTGACTATCGGAATATTTCGTTTTGACAACGCGAGTGACAATAGTTCTTATTATACTTAAACTTTTCTCAACAATACTTTCGACCTTGGTTGTAACGAATTCTTCAGGCTCCCCAAATATTACATATTTGTTTAATAAATCATCACCCAATTCATCAAGATCTTCCGATAGCCGTTTAATAGTTCTGAGTTTCTTATCTGTATCTTTGTAAGACAATAACATGTCTTCTGCGGTCATTTGAGACGGTGTATCTTTTTCTAATGGGGTTGTCTTTTTGACGGTGAGTAATTTGTCTTCCAACTTCTCTAATTTGTCTTCTTTTATTAATTCTGTTTCAGGTGTAGATTTTTCTTCTTCAGGTAACTTAATATCCTGTAAAAAAATAATTAATAAAGTAACATTAAAAATCTTAAAAACACAACAAATAGTAATGCAAGTTAAATTTTAGCAAGACATATTTAAGCAAGTATGTTTTAACAACAGAAAATATTTTCAAGACCTAACTAGCAAATCAATTGGTTCGTGTTTCTGAAAAAAATAAAATATTTTACAAAATTAAAGCAAATCGTCTGCATATGACCTACCTCTGAAAGAATGTCTACATCAGTTGGTTTTTCAATAGTGGACATTTCTTTCTCATCGAACTTCTGGGGCGCGGGTGCTTCAGCTACCTCCCTTTCAGGTGCAGGAGCCTCTTCATCAAGTTTCTCCGGAGACGGTTTCTTTTCTGTAGGTTTTTCCAGCGTGGGTGACTTAGCTACGTCCTTCTCGGGAGAAGGTTCTTTCTCTGCAGGTTTCTCCGGCGTAGGTGCCTTGTCTACCTCCTTCTCTGGAGTAGGTTCTTTATCTGCAGGTTTCTCTGGTGTGGGTATTTTAGCTTCCTCTTTTTCTGAAGAAGGTATTTTACCTGCAGGTTTCTCAGGCATGAGAGCCTTAGTTTCCTCCTTCTCTGAAGAGGGTTCTTTCTCTGCAAGTTTCTCCGGCGTAGGTGCCTTAGCTACCTCCATCTCTGGAGTAGGTTCTTTTTCTGCAGGTTTTTCTGGTGTAGGTGCTTTAGCTTCTTCCTTCTCTGGAGAAGGTACTTTCTCTGCAGGTTCCTCTAGCGTAGGTGCCTTAGCTTCCTCTTTCTCTGAAGGAAGTTCCTTTTCTGCTGGTTTCTCTAGTTTAGGTGATTTAGCTTCTTCCCTTTCTGGAGAATGCTCTTTCTCTATAGGTTTCTCCGACGTAGGTGCCTTAGCTACCTCCTTCTCAGGAGAAGGTTCTTTCTCTGCAGATCTCTCCGGCGTAGGTGCCTTAGCTTCTTCTTTCTCTGGTGAAGGTACTTTCTCTTCAGGTCTCTCCGGCGTAGGTGCTTTAGCTTCTTCCTTTTCTGGTAAAGGTTCTTTCTCTGCCGGTTTCTCCAGCGTAAGTGCCTTAGCTACCTCCTTCTCTGGAGTAGGTTCCTTTTCTGCAGGTTTCTCTGGTGTAGGTGATTTAGCTTCTTCCCTTTCTGGAGAATGTTCTTTCTCTATAGGTTTCTCCGGCGTAGGTGCCTTAGCTTCCTTCTTCTCTGGAGAATGTTCCTTTTCTATAGGTTTTTCCGGGGTAGATGTTTTAGCTTCTTCTTTTTCTGGAGAAAGTACTTTCTCTGCAGGTTTCTCCAGCGTAGGTGGTTTAGCTTCTTCCTTTTCTGGTGAAGGTATTTTCTCTGTAGGTTTTTCGGGCGTAGGTGCCTCAGCTACCTCCTTTTCTGGAGTAGGCTCCTTTACTGCAGGTTTCTCTAATGTAGGTGATTTAGCTTCCTCCCTATCTGGAGAATGTTTTTTCTCTGCAGGTTTATCCAGCGTAGGTGCCTTAGCTTCCTTCTCCTGTGGAGAAGGTAGTTTCCCTGCAGGTTTCTCCGGCGTGGATGCCTTAAGTACCTCCTTCTCAGGAGAAGGTTCTTTTTCTGCAGGACTCTCCGGTGTAGGTGCCTTAGCTACCTCCTTCTCGGGAGTACGTTCCTTTTCTGCAGGGGTCTCTGGTGTTAGTGCTATAGCTTCTTCCTTCCCTGGATAAGGTACTTTCTCTGCAGGTTTCTCCGGCGTAGGTGCCTTAGCAACCTCCTTCTCTGGGGAAGGTTCTTTGTGTGCAGGTTTCGCCAACGTGGGTGCTTTAGCTTCCTCCTTCCCTGAAGAAGGTTCTTTTTCTGCAGGTTTCTCCAGCGTGGGTGCTTTAGCTTCCTCCTTCTCTGGAGAAGGTTCTTTTTCTGTAGGTTTCTCAACTAAGGGTACTTTAGCTTCCTCCTTTTCTGGAGAAGGTTCTTTCTCTGCAGGTTTCGCTGGCGGAGGTGTCTTAACTACCTCTTTTTCTGCAGGTATCTCCGGTGTAGGTGCTCTAGATTCCTCTTTCTCTGGAGAAGGTTCTTTTTCGGCAGGTTTCTCCAGTGAGGGTGCTTTAGCTTCCTCCTTCTCTGGAGATCGTTCTTTTTCTGCAGGTTTCTCAACTAAGGGTGCTTTAGCTTCCTCTTTATCTGGAGAAGGTTCCTTTAGTCCAGATTTTTCTGGTGTAGGTGCTTTGACTTCCTCCTTCTCTGGGGAAGGTTCTTTATCTGCAGGTTTCTCCGGCGTGGGTGCTTTACCTTCTTCCTTTTCTAAAAGTTTCTCTGGGATGGGTGCCTTAGCTAACTCCTTCTCTGGAGAAGGTTCTTTCTCTGCTGGTTTTTCTGGCGTAGATGCCTTGGCATCCTTCTCTTCTGGAGAAGGTTCCTTTTCTGCAGGTTTCTCTGGTGCAGGTGATTTAGCTTCTTCCCTTTCTGGAGAAGGTTCCTTCTCTGCAGGTTTCTCAGGCGTAGGAGCCTTAGCATCCTTCTCCTCAGGAGAAGGTTCCTTTTCTGAAGGTTTTTCTGGTGTAGGTGATTTAGCTTCCTGTCTTTCTGGAGAAGGTTCTTTCTCTGCAGGTTTCTCCGGCGTAGGTGCCTTAGCTTCCTTCTCCTCTGGAGAAGGTTCCTTTTCTGCAGGTTTCTCTGGTGTAGGTGCTTTAGCTTCTTCCTTTTCTGGAGAAGGTACTTTCTCTGCAGGTTTCTCCGGCGTGGGTGTCTCAAGTACCTCCTTCTCGGGAGAAGGTTCTTTCTCTTCAGGTCTCTCTGGCGTAGGTGTCTTAGCTACCTCTTTCTCGGGAGTGCGTTCTTTTTCTGCAGGTGTCTCTGTTGTAACTGCTTTAACTTCTTCCTTCTTTGGAGAAGGTACTTTCTCTGCAAGTTTCTCCGGCGTAGGTGCCTTAGCTACTTCCTTCTCTAGAGTAGGTTCCTTTTCAGCAGGTTTATCTGGTGTGGGTGCTTTAGCTTCCTCCTTCTCTGAAGAAGGTTCTTTGTGTGCAGGTTTCTCCAGCGTGGGTACTTTAGCTTCTTCTTTTTCTGGAGAAGGTGCTTTCTCTGCATGTTTCTCTGACATGAGAGCCTTAGTTTCTTCCTTTTCTGAAAGTTTTTCTGGGGTAGGTGCTTTGGCTACCTTCTTTTCTGGAGAAGGTTCTTTCTCTGCAGGTTTCTCCATCGCGGGTGCCTTAGCTTCCTCCTTTTCTGAAGGTTTATCTGGTGTAAGTGCCTTAGCTTCCTCCTTCTCTGGAGTAGGTTCTTTATCTGTAGGTTTCTCCGGCATGGGTGTTTTAGCTTCTTCCTTTTCTAAAAGTTTCTCTGAGATGGGCGACTTAGCTAACTCCTTCTCTGGAGAAGGTTCTTTCTGTGCAAGTTTCTCCGGCGTAGGTGCCTTAGCTAGATCCTTCTCTGGAGAAGGCTCTTTTTCTGCTAGTTTTTCTGGTGTAGGTGTTTTAGCCTCTTGTTTCTCTGGAGAAGGTTCTTTCACTGCAGGTTTTTCCAGCGTGGGTGCCTCAACTTTTTCCTCCTTTGGAGAAGGTTCCTTTTCTGCAGGTTTATCTGGTGTAGATGCTTTAGCTTCCTCCTTCTCTGGAGAAGGTTCTTTCTCTGCAGGTTTCTCCAACGTTGGTACCTTAGCTTCCTCCTTTTCTTGTGTGTCAAGTTTTCCGGGAGTTGATTTAATATCTGGTTTTTCTGATGATGGTGCCTTTGAGAGAAGAAAAGAATAAAAATATTTATAAGGCAGGCAACATTTAAAATACTTATGATAAGTACAAAAAACTTGTCTTGTATAGCGTATAAAGTGCATCTATTGTATTGAAAACTCATAAGTATGCTTAAGTTTTCCAGATATTTTAACATAAATTATGTTTTAAGATTAACTTATTTTCTCAAATAATCATTGTTCTCATGTAAGTGATGTAAATCTTTTTTGAGAATAAAGATTCTTTAAACCTAAACCTAACTTAACATATCCAGCATTGTGTATTGTATTGTATTTAAAAGGTTTAAGATTTATTAATATATAACAAGATTTAAAAGTTAACTTTATTATACGCTTAAGAAGATCATTCGTTATAAATAAATGACTAACAATGAAATTTAATCATTGGATAATAAAAAAAAACAAATCTTTAGATACTTACACTACTTGAATAATACAATTTAAAATTTGTCTCTATTGTCCAGTAACATACTGTCCGATCATCGGTATCTGTGAGGTACGAATATTTTTATTGATAAATGATTTATTGTTTGTTACTTTTCTTTAACGTTTATACAAATGGTGCCACTGCCACATAAGACCATGATACTATAGTCAACCCTAGGTGAGATAATTTGATCACAAATCCACTCCTCTCTAAAATGAGGTCTTATTTGAATAAAATGTCTCTAACTGGTATATTTCTTTCTTCACTTCCTTCAAACTAGTACACAACAGCGATTAATATTTGTTTTTTTTGGATTGAAAAGTGATTAAGGCCTCCGGAGTCAAACCACAAAGGATTCTATCTAATTTTAATATATACACATTTTTTTTTCAAAATGTATTAATAAAGGACAATAAAATATTTTATAGGGTTTTTAGCTTCTTTTCAGGTAGAAATAACCAGAGCCGATTATTTAAAATGTTTATTATGTATGCTATCACGGCATAGTTCAAAAATGAATCATTTAATTATTACTAAAATATGGTCACTAATAAAAAATAACTACTAAAAGTGATTTCTTAGAATATCACCTTTTGATAAAATTAAAAAAGCTCGATTACAAGTCGGAGAAAGAATAAACAAATAGGATCGTCATTAAAATTGACCGTATATTTTTTTCGTACTCCAACACCGATAATCGAACAACTGTATATAGGGACAATATTGACGATTATATCAACAATAAGATTATGATAGTAGGGGTTTTGGGGTTCATAAACTTCGAAATAACATTTAAATTAAAAAAAAAACTCCCTTTTAATTCTTTTTAAATAACGTATCTACCTATGTCAGATCAATAATGATAATTATCTTAAAAAAATGTTTAAACTTAAATTCCATTTCTGTAATATTTAGAGTCCGCATGCTTTTTTATTACTTATTCTACATTTCATTACGAATAACTTAGTATATGTTTATCTCATCTTTAACAGGTTTAAAAAAATGTATGCTGAAAATTTAGTTATAATTTTAATGTTAAAAACGTCTATTTATTATTAACAACCCATTGGTATTTAGAGTATTTCTTTTTAATTATCGTAACACAAACTTATGATTAATCAAAGAACAAATAATGATTCAATAATCCAATATAGTCCTGATAGAAAAAAGTGGTTCATCAAATAAAATTCTTAACCAAAAATCCTAATCACCTTTGAATATAAATTTTCGGCTTTTGAAAAATATCTTGACATACCTTTCGTTCCTCTTTTTCAGTAGCAGGTAATTTATCTTCTTGTTTGAAATCAATTTCTTCTAACTTTGATAAAAGTGGTTGATCAAGTGTTGTTTCAGTAAGAGGCAAAATTAATTCCTCTCTAATTAATTTGGAGTCTTTTTCTAGTCCCAGAGATGGTGTCTTAGCGACTTCCTTCTCGGGTGATGGGGCCTTTTGTTCTTCTGGAGAAGGTGTCTTAGCGACTTCCTTCTCAGGTGATGGAGCCTTTTGTTCTTCTGGAGAAGGTGTCTTAGCGACTTCCTTTTCAGGCGACAAAGCCTTTTCTAGATCAGGAGACGGAGTCTTAGCGACTTCCTTTTCGGGTGATGGAGCCTTTTGTTCTTCTGGTGAAGGAGTCTTATCGACTTCCTTCTCAGGTGATGGGGCCTTTTCTGCTTCTGGTGAAGGAACATTAGCGACTTCTTTTTCTGGAGAAAGAGCCTTTTCTAGTTCAGGAGATGGAGTCTTAGCGACTTCCTTCTCAGGTGATGGAGCCTTTTCTGCTTCTGGTGAAGGAACCTTAGCGACTTCTTTTTCTGGAGATGTAGCCTTTTCTAGTTCAGGAGATGGAGTCTTAGCGACTTCCTTTTCGGGCGATGGAGCCTTTTCTATTTCAGTTAAAGGAGTCTCAGCGACTTCCTTCTCGGGTGATGGAGCCTTTTCTAGTGCAGATGTAGTCTTAGCTTCTTCTTTCTCGGGTGATGGAGCTTTTTCTACTTTTGGTGAAGGAACCTTAGCGCCTTCTTTATCTGGAGTAGGAACCTTCTTTTGTTCAGGATATGAAGTCTTAGCGACTTCCTTGTCAGGCGATGGAGCCTTTTCAAGTTCAGGAGATGGAGTTTCAGCGATTTTCTTCTCAGCCAAAAGAGACTTTTCTTCTTCAGGCGAAGGAACTTTGGTGACTTCCTTTTCAGGTTTTGGAGCCTTTTCTACCTCTGGAGAAGGAGTTTTAGGGACTTCCTTTTTATAAGGTATTTTGAGAGTTGAAACAGTTGTTTCTGCTTGTTCTCCTAAAGCTATTTCTTTCGTGTGGTCTTCTAGTTTTGTTGCCTTTGAAGAAAATAGGAAAACAATTTATGTTTTTTTTTTAACATTTGTACCAAACCCCTTTTAGTGATTTTTTTTTAATTTTCTGCAGTGCGATGAACGCCAACGATAGTGTAAGCGCCATTATGTTTTTAAAGCCATGATAAGAGCATTCGTTGACTTTTTCATACTTCATACTAGTAAGCAAAATTACATTTTTGAGTTTACACTCATTTCCTATTTCTTATTATTAGTTTTTGTACATTATAACATTAATCGTAATGGAAGCCAACCTTAAATTAACAGTAATTTAACGTTGTCTTCTAACGTTTTAACATTGTATTTTTTGTTATTCATTACGTTTGTTTCAAAAATGAAAACAAACCTAACATTGTGCCACATAAACGCTGATATTAACCAAGTATGTCTTTTTTTTTTAGGTTTTAATCTATTCCACATTGCAGTAGTTCTTAATTAGTTGTTCTTTAAGCGGTTTGTTTGACCTTTAAGTTAATTAAATGTATTTAATACAACTAAGTAATAATATTTATTTCCTATATATTGGTTAAATCAGCGTTTGTTTTTAGAGAGTTGATAAAATCCGAAGCACAAAGCGAAGCTATTCTGAGCTATTTCTTTATCCCAATATCTAAACTAGATTTCTAAGCTTGTATGTTAAAGTTAATGATCTTCTAAAGCGTAAGTAAAGTTTTTGACTAAAAATTCGAATTGATTCGTATATTTTATGTGTATTGCATTATGTAGTGTATGTGTACTATTTATAAGGTGATAAATATGTCTGATTTGTGCTTATTACTACATTTCTAAATGATTGTCGGCACCAAACCTGAACAATTAATTTAAAAATAAATAAGTAAATCTGTTATTAATTAAAAGACGATCTCGACTACCATATCTACATTTTATTATTCTTCTAAATGAAATGAGTGATTAAAATAATGTGGTATCTAATTGTAGAATCAGGCAAAGCCGATTTAATGTATTTTCAAAAATCCGTCGATGTACTTAAAGTATTGTATTAATGATATTATCTGGCTTAGAACATATCAAACACATGTACTATCTTAATTTAACAGATAAATAATATAAAAATACATTTATTGAATTTCGTTGAGAAATAGCTATTATGCCACATTCTACAATGATATACCTTTTTTCTATTTATCAAACAAGAATATCCCCAACCTTCTAAATACTAATATTTTAATGATAGATTTTATTATGTACATTGCAATTTTATGGTGACTAACTTTAAAAATCTAAAAAATGATGTACGAGTAAATAAAATACTACGACTTACCTGTGCAACTTCTTCCAAAATGGATGGGGTGTCATCTTCCTTCTCAGGGGATGTTACCTTTTCTTCTGGTTTCTCAAGAGCAGTTACCTTATCTCTCGATTCCTCGGGAGAGGATAACTTTTCTTCTGGTATCGTGGTGGATTCTTTGTCACTTGGTTTTTCGAGTACTTTATCCTTTGCAGGAGGTGGAACTTCCACATGTGCCTCTTTCAATTCATCGAGCTTCGCAAGAGATGGTAGTTTGACCGTATCTTTTTCAGATATAAGTGCCGCTTTTTCGGGTTTTTCGACGGTCGTTTCCTTAACTTCTTCCTTTTCTGGAGATGGAGCTTTGTCTTGTAGTGTATCCATGTCAGGTACTTTATCGCTTGGTTTATCAAGAGAGGGTACCTTATCTTCGTCCTTTTCAGGACTTGCTACCTTTTGGGTTGGTTTTTCAGTGCTAGTGATCTGTTCTAAAGGCTTTTCATGTACCGGGGCCTTTTCTGGAGGTTTGTCTTCAGGTTTTTTAGGAGAAGGTGCTTCATCCTTCTCATCTAATTCTGAAATAACTGTTGCATCTTCCAGTTTCACCGGAGACGGTAATTTATCTGCATCTTTTTCGGGTGTTGGAGCTTTTTCTTCCGGTTTTTCAGGTGAAGGTACCGTATCGTCTTGTTTCTCAGGAACAGGTTCCTTAAGTACCTAAAGCAGATAGTAGAAATAAAATATATTGAAAAGATTTTTATTAATATTTGAAATTACTACAGCGTTAAGAAATGCTTATCTATATAAACCATAAGTTCAGTGAAATTTGTTTAAGTGTCAAGCTGAATTATGTCATGTATTATTTTAATTCATTGTAAATTTGATTAGAGCTCTAAAATACATAAAGCTTTTGCATATTTTTTATGTACGGCACAAATTGTATGATTGATAGCGAGTGTGTTCTTGTAGGTTGGTATTTTAGACAGAAATCATTACTAGTTAATGTTAAATTTAATATAATTCCGTAAATTGATGATAATTATGAATTCTGTGCTAAGAAATATTAGGCTATAAACCGCAGCATGTGCTTTGTAGGTTTAAGCAAAATAAGCTCAACTGAAGGAATCCTAAAAGGTACAATTAAATTTAGGTCTCACGTAGATCTTCAACTGTAGGGCACAACACATATTGTATAATATTAGAATCGTCCATATCAATATTCTAAACAAGCATACTTTTAAAATCGAAAAATAACAGCGCAAGCAGTAATGTTAAATAACAAAAAAATAAAAGTAATGGTAATGATTTCGCAAGTTAATCCGGTAATACAAAATTGTATTAGAATTTTAGTACAAAATTAAATGTAAATTGATTTCTGCCTAAGTAAAAATCTGTACCTACTATTGCAGAGAAAACTATTTGAGGAAAAATTCTAAAGCGTTGTAATAGTCTACTTATACGCTTACACTATCGTATAATTATAATCGTCGAAATCCTATTAGAACACACTAAAGAAGTAAGCATAATATATCTGTGAAATGATTTCCAACGTGTGTAAGGCAGAATGAGAAGGCCTCTGTTTATTTCATTAGCATTTAAAAAAGTTTGATGATACATAATAGAAGCTTATATTATATTGAGGTGTCGATAATAGCCGCTGTGTACAAGCCGACGAAATTGATCCGATAGCAGTTGAAACTACGATCCATTGATATTTTCTGTGAATACCAAGCCGATGTTTCCAAAATAACATACCTTTGGCTCTTCTCTCTCAAGTGGAAGCATTTTGTCTGTAGATGTTGCCTTAATAATCTCCAACACTGGACTTGGTGTCTTAGCAACTTCCATTACTGGTGATGGAGCCTTAGCGACAACGGCTTCTGGGCTTGGTGTCTTAGCGACTTCTATTTCTGGAGAAGGTGCCTTAGCAACTTCAGAAATTGGGCTTTGTGTCTTAGCGACTTCTTTTTCTGGAGAAAGTGTCTTAATGACTTCAGCCACTGGGCTTGGTGTCTTAGCGACTTCTATTTCTGGAGAAGGTGCCTTGGCAACCTCCGCCACTGGGCTTGGTGTCTCAGCTACTTCTGGCAGTTGGCTTGGTGTCTTAGCGACTTCCGTTGCTAGTGATGGAGCTTTAGTAACATCAGATTCTGGACTTGGTGTCTTAACAAATTCTTTTTGTGAAGATTGTACCATAGTAATCTCCAATACCGGGCTAGTTGTCTTTGCAACATCTGCATCTGGACTTGGTGTCAAAGCAACTTCGGTTACTGGGCTAGGTGGTGGTGTTTTTGATATTTCGTTTTCTGGAGTTGGAGACTTAGGAAATTCGACCAATGGACTAGGTGTTTTAGCGACTTCTACTACTGGGCTAGGTGTCTTGGCGACTTCCATTAGTGACGACGGAGCTTTAGAAACCTCGGTTACAGGGCTAGGTGTCTTAGCGACTTCTATCACTGGGCTAGGTGTCCTAGCGACTTCCTGTAATGGCGTTGGAGCCTTAGCAACCTCGGTCACAGGGCTAGGTGTCTTAGCGACTTCTGCTACAGGGCTTGGTGTCTTAACAGCTTCCTTAACAGGCGATGGAGCCTTAGCAACCTCGGTTACAGGGCTAGGTGTCTTAGCGACTTCTGCTACTGGGGTTTGTGTCTTAGCGACTTCCTTTTCTGGCGATGGAGACTTAGCAACCTCAGTCACAGGGCTAGGTGTCTTAGCGACTTCAGCCACAGGGCTTGGTGTCTTAACAGCTTCCTTAA
>DWPV01000656.1:0-26319 GCA_018251915.1 Urbanus proteus proteus | reverse complement strand
AAAAAAAAAAAAAAAAAAAAAAATATACGCGTCGAATAGATAACCTCTCTTCCTTTGGGAAGTCGGTTAAAAAGTAACAGTAATGTGAGCTCCGACGCAATGGGATTGACTAATTGGATTTACCTGGATAATACGTATTTATGTATTTCACAGAACCAAAATTTCGTTTTTATTTTAAAAAAAGAACCTGAATGTGAAAATAAAAATAATAACTGAATTAAGTTGAAAAACTTGCTAAAATTAATAAAAACTATAATAAATAAATAACGCAATAACTAGTTAGACAATATAATTAAAATTATGTTCATTGCCTGTCTAAAATAAACTTTTTAAACGATTGTTTTAACTGATATTCTTATATTCTTAACAATATAATATAATTGCATTATAAATTTATTTCCAAAAACATATTCATACAGACCGCAGACCCAACTCACACTTAGCCGATTTTTTTATTACTTTTGCTTTGTACAAAAAGTTACTTTAACTTACTTTTTAGGGATTATGAAAAACCCAAGTTTTAATGTAGATTATAGTTTTTTTTACTCGATTAAAAGTTCAAGAGCATTATTTTCACTCATTAAGAAACGGAATCGACCAATTAGGTCCTCATTAAATAACTAAGTTTATAGTATCAAATAAAGGAAACAAATTAACGAACAAAATATCATTAGCAGATCTTTTGTTTCTATTTTCGCGTTGTAGAAAGAACTTAGTTCGTAATTTCCACATGTTCAAAACTTTTGCTATGCAACATTCATCCCTCGAGTTCTAAGTAGTTTTAAATGTGATATTATAGACTCAAGTAAATGCTATTGGTATAACAAGAAAACTGGCGTAAATAAGGTGTGTTTTGTAAAGATTTTGCAAAATATTTAGATACATAGATTTAAGACATCTTGATGATATTTTTATGTACATATAAAAAAGAATTAAAAATGTTTGATAGTCTTTGATAGTAATTTAGTTTAATGTTAATGTGAACCTTAAATAAAAAAAATTAAAGAATATTTGAGAGTCAAAAAATAATCTCCGTGTTAAAACCAGTAAACATGTTGTACGGTGGGCAAATAAGTAAAGCAGACAAATGTGTCAAGTTAGCGTATTTTGTAGGTAAACATCAGGTACGTACCATGTTTGTTGTTTTCACTCCTGTCAGCCCTTTCGTATTTACTCTTTGAGAGATTTATTAAAGGTAACGTTTTTACGACGAACATGCCTTTGACTTACACGCCATTTTACATAAATTTGCAAATTTACATATACATTTTACACCGTGAAGTGTTTTACTGCATGCATTTAATATGTTAGTGGAACAAACTAACGTTAATTATTCAGGTTTTTTTCTGTAAATAAAAATAAATAATGACTCTTAAAGAGTCCTAAATCAAGATTAATATTCTGACGATATATTTCTTACATTGTATAGTTAAAATATCAAAACTGCACAAAACGGTGAATCAATTATTAATGATATTTTGTAGAAAGTTCCAGATTTCATTAATGTTTTGACATTTTAGGTATTTAAAAACTAGATAACGTTGTGACTGAAGAATATATGCATCCCAAAATTACCTGAAACAAACAAAAGACACATAAGTTATGTGGTACATCGAATATAAAAATATATCCTACTAAACTTAATAGTGGAAAATTGTAACTGAAAATACCCTACGATCATTAGTTCATAGAGGGGTATATGTGTCTATAGGGTTCTTATCGTATCGACTAAAGCACGTCCCTAATGGCCACTTATATGGAGAACTCTTATCTTCGAGTTGTAGGATCATTCAAGACGTTTTCCTTTACCGTAAAAGGAAGTTATAATTAACTTCTAATAAGAGATAAAACCAGAGTAGCGCATTCATCATTTTATCAGATTTAAACCCACCCAGATCAAAACATATATATATCATTTTTTCAAAGATGCTTTACAGATTCTTTTGGAACGGTATTAACTTATGGCCACGTAAGCAGTTTCGCTTATAAAGCAGCACCGAAAAAAATCCATAATACGCTTCTCCATAAATTTATATTTCATGTAAGATAACTTATGCTAATGGGACATTTTGACGACTCGCGTGGCGGAACGATTACCATACGCCTCTGACGCGCTGAGGGTCCCAGGTTCGATTCCCGACCAGACAGATATCTAGTGATATTGGTACCTTGAACATCGTCCAACGTCCGATCCAAATTTCATACAATCAATACTTTTCATAAAATCGCGTGTATATATCAATTTAGCCAGAGAATAACTTTCATGCTTCTTTGGTTATTGGCTTACTTTTCCGTTATAGGATCATACATTAAACATTCCACTGGATTGCATGACGGGCGACAGTTTTACTGTCGACGGTTCCATCTGTTTTTAGCAGTGAAAAAACTTGTACGAATTTTAAACAGCGAAATATTTGGGTTCCCGATACACGAACACAGATTTTTAAAACAGATGAAATAAATATAACTAAAGTCCATGTTATGTTCCAGATTTAGTTACTAGAAAACTCATATTCTGATATTTTTGTTCATAATATGGAAGCTAGCATGGACATCTGTAATCAACCCCAGACAAGGTTGGTACCAAAGGTTGGACACTGATACATTGCTACTCCTAAGAACTAAGTTTGATCGCCTCGGGTAAGTGTGTCTCCCCTACCACACCCTTCAAACAAGAACACAGGGGGTCTTAAAACTGCTGTTATAAGACGGATCCACTGCCACTGTGCCGATATGGAAAAGTTTCAGAAACTAAATACTAAAGACCCATTTCTTAAATAAATATTGGAATAAATTAGCGATAAATTCCGAAACCACACTCCCAAGCTACGCCCCCTAGTCGCTTTGATCTGAAATATAAAGTATGCAATGCAAATATCCAATAACGAAACACCGCAAACATCATACAAATCAGGCAAAAAGACTAAGTTATTCTCTTTATTTGTATGCATGAAACTGAAGAAATTCTTTCCTTTGTAATATTTTATTGGACAAATAAACTGACAAAAGAATGACTTTATAACGAGTGAGATGAGTTTATCTTTATTAATAGAGGATTTTAGAATTTAATAAAGAGGAAACTTGCATCAAATTTTCACCAAACTCGATGACCCGCCTGGCAAAGTTGTCACCATTTCCGGGTTCGATTCCCGGCAAAATGAATTTAGATATTCTTCTGCGTGTGGGTGTTTGTGTGTTCGTATTGGTGTGTTCACTTGCCACACAAGAAATATCCTTGTATGAGAAAGCGATTATACGTACAAAATTACTGTTACATTTCTCCAGATTTTTACAAACAACTAAAATAATTAATTCTGATGTAATCCCTGCACCAAGAGCAAAATAATGACACCGACTTTATAAAGGCGTCAACCCATGAATCCGTGACCTGTGAATCAAGAACTTCCTTTGAACTTTTCCTTTTCTCAGAATGTCATATCACCGCTTTTTAGAAATGTCTTAGCAACAAAGATATTCTACATCTTACATACTGTGTCGTAAAATAATTACACTAAAATCGAAGCATAGTTTTTAGTATTTTGCCTTGTTAGGACACTGTTAAACGCTAGTGTGTGCTGGTTTAATGAAACTTATAGCATTGAGACGTTCTCATTAAGTCCTCAGAGGTAGCAAATGGCAGCTTATTTGTTGCAAAACTTAGATACCTAGGACTTAAACAGTGTCTGTAGTAGACTATATAGATGTCCGTGAGTAACATCTGCTACTTACCATCAGGTATACTGCATGTCTGTTTGCTGAAAGCAGTATACACATAGGTACTGCAGTCACAACTGAGGAACTCTAATTTTATCCAACGAGATACATAATAATCAAGCAAATTTTCAACGCATGAGTAAGTAGACTCTCTTCGGTAATGGCTCCGATCAAGTAATACAAGTGACAAAGCAAAAACTATGAAGATACGACTGCGTTAAAAACTGAAAAATTGCACATTCATACTTGAATGATGATTAGTTGCTCTTTTTTACACTGATTTAGGAAATCCGTTTTGTTGACGAAAGTATATGTGCATTGGAATAATCTACACAAGATGTTATAACTTTATCTCTTTACTTTCATTATTTTTACTTTTTGTTCATCGCTTACAATATTTTCTTTCTATAATTTAATGAATATACGTGGATCAATACATATAAACATACTAGCTTTTGCCCGCAGCTTCGCACGCGTTAAATTACATCTAAACCTTCCTCTTCAATCACTCTATCTATTAAAAAAACCGCATCGAAATCTTTTGCGTAGTTTTAAAGATTTAAGCATACGTACGTAGGGATATAGGGACAGAGAAAGCGACTTTGTTTTATACTATGTAATGATAGAAGTTTGGAAAGGTGGTAATATAAAACTGTATGTTCGACTGGGCAGGTACCTACCACTGTCACACTTATTTCTAAAGTGAAACAGTTCATGAGTTTCCTTGGAAGAATGTGGACGTCGGCAGATTATACGATGCGACTATCTTAATCCTCAAGGAGTGGCAACGCATCTGTAATTGACTTGTGGTAGAACCCCTATTCTATGTGGCGTTGGTTACACATGTCCAAAGGGTGATAGTGTCTTCCCATCAGGGGAACTTCATGCTTATTTGCCACCTTAGTTTTATAAAAATGTAACATATTACATTCATAATAATAAGCAAATATTTTCCGTAAACAAAAGCGGGACTTATATTTACAATTAAACAGCACTTTAATATAATGCCAGTCTGACTGTCCCACCGCTAGACATGGGTCGTTCAATTAATAAACAATGCGAGGAATTTAATTGGTTTAAAAGCACAATCCGCCACAGACTGTTTGTGGCGGTTGTGCTACCTTGCACACCTTAAAAGCTTTAAATATAGGGAACAATATGTATAATTGTGGATTACAACATACTTTTAAAGGCAATAGGGCCCTATTTAGGGTTCGTTTCCAGCAGCACCAACCACACCTGTTTCTGCCTAATAACAGCAGTGTTAAGCGCTGTTTTATTATAACATACTCGTAATTATTATCCAACACGTTTGAACTTGCCCAAGACTACTCCTGAGGCCTAAGCATCTGTTACCGACCTCATATAAAACTCTAATCTTATCTGAACTTCATAGCAGGTGACCATACGCTGCAATGACCAAATACAAACAGGTGTACTGAATGCTCTTTTGCTATTTTGGTATTATAAAAATGGCAGATATTGTAGCGTATACTTGACAAGACTATATTTTACTACTGCCTTAAAGTATATGCCGGCACTCCACTAATCTAGAACCAGGCAATATATCACGCTCCGTAACCCCGAATATCCGTAAATTCTCTAGCGACGTGCGATCTAAAAGGTGTTGAGTAACCGGAAAATGACAAAGGGAAGATTTATGCATGATTGTACTCGTATTGTATACAAAACAATATTTCAAATAAGTTTAGATAAAATAAAATTTATTTAAAATTTAACATCTACTTTTGGGCATTTAAAACAAATTTAAGGAGAAAGAAACAAATCAATTTGCATCAGTTTTTTTCTTTTCGTACCTACTTTTTTCTCATGTTTATCACAATTATTCTTAATCTCAACTGAGAATAATTTAATCATCAAAAGACATGACAAAGTTTTTCATTTTTTTTATTACGAAGAAAGTCATTTCTCCTGTAATAGCTAGTACCATTTGTGGCAGATAAATTTAACTATTCCAAGTTTTCGGTATAACTTGTAATAGCATGAGCAGCTGGTCACGCCCACTAGGTTTCTTGTTACAAAGCACATTTATAATAAAGTCCATACATATTATATTGGAGTACTTATCAAATTTTTTTTTAATATTGCGTTTATGACAGTTTTATAAGAATATACTTTAACTATTCATTAACTAATTTTTCATCAAGATATAACGCTCGATTTTTTAAGACCTTATAATTTGTATATTATCTACGTAACATATTTCAATATAGTCTTATAAACCAAGTACTAAAATAGCCCTGCTTTCTGTAGTTTAAAATTTAATTACAAAATAGCTTTAGTTACTTAAGCTGAGTATCCAAAAGTATTTGCGTTTCCGATATTGAAGTGCCCCGTGGCGATACAGCGAAAAGCTCGCATAATATCCGGTCTGAGCTTATCAATTCGTAGTAAGCATTTGCCCTACAGCTACGAATTTCGTAGATGGCCCGTAGCCGAAGCGTAGCGCGTAGCGACGTCGTAAATCTGTGTAACCGTGTATTTGGTAAGTGGATTTCCTTACGTTCGATTATTTTTGTAGGCTTCCTGTCGATTTGTACACGAATGTTAACATTGTGTGATTCCATCACAATTGAAGGGGATAAGTTGATCTACATAACATAAAACTGCTGTTACACGATGTGGTTTTTTCAAGGGATCAAAAAGCGTTAAAAAAAACAAAAATCTGCTGTCCGTTGGCCAAAATCAACCACCATCTCCACGTGAAAGTTGGTAGACTTCACACACCTTTGAGAACTTTTTTAGGAACTCTCAGGCGTGAAGTTTTTATTAACAATGTTTTCCTTAACCTTACTACAGTCTTCAAACGTAACGTAAACTTCATCGTAAGATTAATTTGCGGTTAAACTACAAAAATATCTCTTTTATGTGAGCATTTAAAGCATAAAAACTTTCTTTAAATAATACACATACAATATACACATAGAGCGAAACAAACAATGAATTCGCAAGCATATCATGAGCACATAATTCTTAGAAATGGTATGACCATAAAGTTTACGACCGTAACCATACGAGAAACTACTAACGTAACGAATATTCCTAACATGAAGATACATTTTTTATAATATTTAAGTAGCAAACGAGCTTGTATTTCGCCTAATCGTGAGTGGCAACTGCCTGCCACGGACATCTGTAAACTACTCCAGTTATGATTAAGTCCTACCTTAGGACGCTCACAAATAAATGCCTTGCTACGCTAGAAGGTATTTTTGAAGTGAAAACTTTTTAGGCGCGTTGAGCACTTTTTGGGTGAACAAATATCATAGAACTCGCGTCATCGTCACTGATCGTTTTCCATGAGCTATTTGTTTTCACTTCTATCGGCAATTCTCAAAAACTGTCCTATATTTTTATATTAGAGAAGTTGCAAATACGCATGCAGTCCACCTGATAGTAATTGGCCATTGCCACCCATGGAAATCCGTGATCGACCATGGATATCCTTACAGTCCAATCGAGGAACGGACACAGATTCGTCGCTCCGGATTACTGAATAGTTGATTGTATACAATTTTGGTTGATAATATCTCCCTTACCACACCTTTCAACCCAAAACACACAATTAAACACTACTGTCAGAAGGCAGATATAAGACATACGCTTCCATGAAAGCATATTTTCATTCACAATGGTGACACTTTTGTTATTCTGTGACCCAGCAGATCCAGCAACCGCATTTCCGTGCAGACCGAATTTCCATTTGTTTGTGACAAGATAACTAACTTTCTGACTTTGTGGTTACACCACTAAAATAGACGTGACGAATATTGCTCGTTTTACACTGCTCTCAATTAATTATTTTGTCTTTAAATAGTTTTAATTATTGTAGCTTTATTTGGTTGTATAGACAAATAATTTCTTGGTTTGTATTATTTTAGCGACTAGCGATGGTACGTATTGAGGCAGAGAGAATCCATCCATCTATGTATTAGGCCTTCGAGATACACTGCTACACTACGTCTCCGCTATTTTTCCTAAACTTAACATACACTAATACTGTATATAGGTATACATATAGCTAAATCATACAGTAATGCATCTTATCTTAACTAATAAAACATAAGTAATTATATTATTACATTGCTACACATATCGACAAAGCCATGGAGACATACACAACCATAATACAATTGCCCAGAAACAGACTTCCAATTACAATGTTTAGGCTTCTGCCTCATTGCATCTTGAAATTGAGACCGTCTTGACTGCAGACCTTTATGCATACACCTATCTATCTGGCTAATAGCACTTACACAGTAAATAAATAACGTTTTGTATGAATACTCATAGCTATAGGACTATCATTTTTCTGTGGCGTGGGTGCCTTGGACACAAACAACGGAACAACAGGCATGCAGACCAGAACAGAAATTTAAATCCTAACCAGGGATCGCACCCGGAACCCTATTTGTGTTTTTTTATAGATTCGAAGTAGCAAACAAGTGGCCACTGCCGCCTAACAATATTTGTAATCAACCCCAGATAAGATCAAAGTCCTACCTAAGGTTGACCACAGCTGCGTTGCTACCTCTGAGGACTGGGTTGGAACGCCTAAGTATGTCTAGTTCCGTTGCCACGCCTTTCAGACCAGAACGCAGCAGTGCTTAACACTGCTGTTATAAGGCAGAAATAGGTGTGGCGGTGGTGCCGCCGGATTCGAACCACATAGAGTTCTATCCCCTTTCGTGTCAGCCCGGTACGGTGACAACTCCGCCACTCCGATGAAAGCGAATGAACAATGGTAGGGTAGTTGATTTATAGATTATGGTTCATAACTGCAAGATAGTTTTTTTACCACGACAAAACCTTGCATAGATGTGCATAGACCTAGATAGGCGTCAGTTGTGGTGACAGCGGATATTTCACGAACTTCCTAAAATTAGATTATACAACAAAACAAGCTCATAACTTCATAACTGCTATCAACTGAATTAATTCGATCACCGGCTTAGATTGAAGCACAAACCTCGCCTGAACTATTTGTTAAGCAAATGCTGTTAACTCCAGCACGTGCCAGGTGCCAGTTCACACCCATTGTGAGTTAGAGATGTATTACACTAGCGATTTCTGGGCGTAGATTTTGTCGCAACTACACCGTCACGTCAACTGCAAACTGCTTTGGCATCTGTTCGATTTTTTAGCGCCGCGAAAGTATTATGTATGCAATTTTAGTCTTCATTAGTAAAGTTGAACAAATGTGTTTTCTGATAAATAAAATAATAATAAATAGTAATATTATAAGCCCCCACTTTCGCATGTAAATTGACAAAACAATACCAAATTACGAAGTGCTAGCCATATTATTTTTTAACACACGAAATATTACTTGATGATCATCACATCACAGTATAAAACGATACGGGAATAACATTTTAATTAACGCTTCGTTAATAATCGCTTGTGTGATAACTGCCTAAGCGCCCCACGTACCAAGCAAGTAGCAAGCAAGATCCATAACTACATTCCTAGCGACATCGTGAGATTCAATTATAATTTCTGATTGGTCTTGACACTCATCGTGGTATACCAGTAAATTGTATTTACACCAAGAAAATGAAGGGCTGATTCGCGTGTATGTTGTCTTAACTGTTATTTTCAATTTAGGGAAGACATACATACAGAAAATAACATATTTTATATTTTATTTATTTATTTTATATGATCGAAGCAGCAAACGAACATTCAGTCCACCGATGGTAAGTGGCAACTGCCGCTCATGGACATCTGTAATCAACCCCAGATGAGATAGAGGTCCTACCTGAGGTTGACCACAGATGCGTTGCTACCTCTGAGGAGTGAGCTGGAACGCCTCGGATAAGTATATCTCCCTAACCTTACCCTTCAGACCAGAACACAGCAGTGCGGAACACTGCTGTTATAAGGCAGAAATAGGTGTAACGGTGGTGCCGGCGGAGTCGAACTACATAGAATTCTACCACCTTTTTCATTAGGAAACGATAGAATGGTAGGTTTATAGCTATGATCTACTTGGTATTTATAACCTGACAGATCATTATGTACCTAAGTTGGCCTATCATCGTCATCGTAAACAACTAGCTTTTCTCGAAGATACCCCCGCGGGGACCTCGCTTACTACGGTAAAGAGTATCCTATATGCCAATCCAAGGAATAAATGTCTGTGTGCCATACTTTCATCAATGCGATAAGCAGTTTTTGCTTGAGAGACATACACAAGAAACAAACATAAACATATCCTCACAAACATATTTATATTATAAGTAAGATAAACAGAAGAGAAGATATAGTTACATAAATGATGATGTTGATGATGAAAGTTTTTTTTTAATAATTAAGAGTTACTCCTATGAACGTGACTGTGTGTATGGATTATATAAAACACAAACCACGTTTGAAGACATTCTACATGCCAATTTTTTATTACAATATTCATATCTACATTATACTTTACCAACGTTACCGCAGTATATCTTTGTTATACTTTTTACGGCCTTAAAACGGAAATAATAAAAGTTATTTCCCAGAAGACTTAAGAAGAGTACAGGATGTGGCGTTGACTTATCAAAAGAATAATGTGAAACGTCACTAATTCGGGGAATTCGTAGGTTAAATCTTTGAAGATTATTCTAGCTTGGAGTAGAGGTAGCGTTATGTAGAAACCCACAATCCTCTCCCCATCCTAGTAGGTATATCTAGATTTCATGATATTCAGATGAATTCAGAGAAACAGGAGCTTTGATCTATATTTGCATTGCGATCTGAGGATTATTCACTTGACTTATTCGATCCTTTTGAAGTAAGGAATACATTTGACTTAAGCTGTACCTGAGAGCACGGCAGTGCCCACTCCAAATCGAACATCTAGAGCTATAGAGATAATAATAATAATATTAGATGGGGTAAAATATTTTGCATTAATTTGATAATTAAGGTTTTAAGAATTAATTCATAAAAATATGTACTCTAAAACCAAAGATACAGCTTGATCTCTCTGTAGTATGTAGCGTCTAATACATGGGAGGTCATTAAACTGGTTTTGTGATTTACTTCTTGAGTATAGCAAAAAGTGTGAAGATTGTTGCGGCAAGTATAAACGCGCGTAGGTGGTTTTGTTTGTATTTTAACCATCTATAATTAATGTACAACAACTAATAATATACCAACTATCAACAAGATAAGATAGGATGCAATCGAAAAACCTTTTGTTTTATACTATAACGCCCCATTTTAGTTACGACTGAGAGACGCGTTTACTGCTTGTCGTAAAACCAAATTAGAACAATAAAATGGAAAGACAGGTTTTCGTTTTTTTAAGGAAAAGGATGTTTACGTTCATTGAAAATTAAACTTAGATGGGAGATGGATTAATTTTTTATATCTTTATCATAATACGAACTTTTAAACTATTGTCACTTAGTACATATTTAATTAATTTTCCATATCCTCATATGCAATGGACGTAACAGGATTTCGACTCAATGAGCATTCAATGATTTTGTGTTAAATTATGAATATCGTTGGATTTTAATATTTCGACGATAAATGTTGAAATTTTAAAATACATAGTTTGGCATAAAACAGGTATAAACACCTTACACCCAAATTTTGTAATTAAATCATCTTAATTATATACGAAATTCGGATTTACATACTCGTTGACATTTTATGTTCTCGTACACAAATTTTATGGGTATAACCAAAAAAATATAAGTCCATTTAATACTTGTATACTTCATCTTTTTCAAATAAGATCCTATAATTATGTCAACTGCTATAACTTAGTTTCATTTTTTCACCTATTAAATCTAAGACCTAAGTACCAAATCTCTACGTATGTAAGATTTACGTAAGAAGTCTATGTAAGAAGAAATATTAGTTACAAATTTCGCTGAAATTCGTTCCATCCTGAACAGACATTGCAAGCTCAACATAACCACAAACTTGCGGGTACACACACGACGGGGGCGACGTCATTATTCTAGATTCAGATTTGGAATAATTACATCAAGCACCAAATGTAGACGAATATGCACTTGTGGTAACTTTCCGCGACTCATCAAGAGATGCGAATTGAGATGTGATTGTGAATCACGCTATTGAAGTTATTTAAAAAACGTCGTTATTATTATTATATACAAGTAGAATTCTCTTTTACCCAACACATGTAGAATATGCACTAATCATAGTATGTATATATCACACAAAATCTACAAAATAAATTGTGCCATCGGGATTTGGACGGGTGATTGCTAGTAGCTAAACTATACGTGCTTCCGTACTTCGAAGTACGCGTTAAGTCGGTTCGCACTGTTAACGTTTTATAGCTGCCGTTAAACCTTGTCGGAAGCCTAATGATTTGAAAACATTCACTAACACCTACCTAACTACTCGCTTATCTAATCCGCATTGCAGCAACGTGGTAGAATAGAATATAATTCAAGCCTCTCCAAGTTGAAGGACAATTATGCCTAAAAGTGGGCATATTTTTAACGTTAAATGAAAAAACGAATAGCATATTGTATTCCTACCTACCTAATAGTAAGTTATCACTTCCGTATATTGACATCTGTAATCTACTCCATATGAAATAGGGATTGTACTTGAAACCGATTGTAGTTGCGTTGTTACTCTTATGAACTAGAGGAGGTCTCATCATATTGTTATAAATGTCAGCCGACATAGACGCTGCAACCGAAAAAAAAAAACACAAATTAAAAAATATTGCAGCCACTTGACGACTTATTGATAATTGTGAGATACATGTTTTAAATACGTATCCTGACGTCCGAAGCGACCAACATTCATATCACTACGTTCAAAATAAACTTGCATGAAATTTAATTATACTTGTGTACAAAAGTCCACGCAAACATTTTATTCAGAATCATTTCATAAACAAACATCATTCCGTACACGCTGCGAATTTTAACGAGTTCACTGACTGAAAATTCGTCACCAAAATTCATACCATTGAAGTGTCTTTACTTTTATTGGATCCAAACCAGGCAGGCTTTACGAAAAAACCGACATGCGATTTTAGGCTTTTATATAAAACTGGATTCAGTGAATATTCCGGACGTAAGCCGGGTTTCAAAGAATCTTTTTTACTCTATTCGCTTTAGATTACATGAAGTCAGCTTTTTAATAAGAAATGCTTTTTAATTTCGTAGGAGTATTCCTAGAGGTTCTTTTCGAGTATTTTTTTTTAATTTTTAATCATAGCCCCACACTAGTCCTACAAGGGGACAATACATAAACAGCCAGACACAGAACAGCATTCTAAATTTACCATTCAACTACCTGTCTGGTAGGAAATAGATCCCGGAACCTAACACGTTAACGATATGGTTAACAAATAATTTAAATAAGTAATTGAATAACAAGTAAGTATATCGATTTTTTTTTAGTTTTTTATCGGCATATAAAAATACAAGGTAATATTGTGGTATGTATGTACCTGCGTCGTTCTTGACATAAACTAACGCAAAATTAACGTTCTTCAAGAACGTCAATTGCTGTGTTGTTAAAAGAAAGAAAAAAGCTTCTTTTTTTTTAAATATAGAAATCGAGTCACGACTGAACGCCACGTGCTAGTGACGCGGCCAGATCCGACTTCGCACAGAGCGCCTTGTATTCTTTGCACGCAATCACCCTGTCAACGTGTTGTTAAACCAATAAATAAGGCGCTGCACTTTAGTGACTTGTATTTTTTTTAATACAATCACAATGGACACAAAAGACAATGAGTGTAAAGCGTTGTAGTATTCTTGCAAAGTTTATTTTAGTTGAAAGGGATATTTAGCTATAAAAAAAATGTTTCAACAAGTACAATAAGTCAAACAAATTATTATAAAAACCAAAATCCAAATGCTTCGCAAGCAAAGACTATCGGTGATACCTACATATTTACCTATGCTACAATGGAATGCTATTAATTATATTTTTAATATATCAATAATAAAATACAAACTCTATTCTAAATAAGTACAAATTGTATAAGTTAAACATCTTATCTGATCTCGTCTTGAATTTTAATTGTGAAACTGAAACAGACGCCGCTTTAGCGAAGAATCCAGACTCGCGAATCTTTAGCTGCTCGAGTGGCAAAGTTCTAATTGCTACAAACCCGTTAAGGGTCTTAGTTCAATGCAGTTTAAAGCACCCTGGATATCTACTTTTGTTTTTATTTTAAGGGTACCTACTTTGTACTAGAGAATAGTACTTATTTGTTTAATTTTTCCCACCCGGCACAGATACCTAATGCACAGTTTGGATATAGCATGAGTAAGAGTGGTCTATGTTACACCGTGAATAGTATTCTAGCCTGAAATGTATAATGGATAAAATAGTCTATCATTCCTTGAAAATTTTCCTCCTTCTGGTGAAAGTTTCGTCCAAATTGGTTTAGACGATTTTAATATTACCCGAGATCAACAACCTTTTTTATGATAACTATTTTCTTTACAAATAAATAAACTACTTTTCTGATACTTAATAAATTTTAATAATGCTCTATTTCTATGATAATTCATTATAGTACCGTCCACAAAGAACGCAAAAGTATCATCATCAATTTATAAATAAAAAACTCCTATGGATTGATTATTTATTTAGACTAAACTTAATTACAAGACATTGTTCTCTGTCGTAGTAATTCATTTTCTGTAGGAAGCCAGAAGCCAACCACTTCATCTAGTCGTCTAGAATACAGTCGATGTAATAATAGATTGCTAGAAACGTATAAATTAAACTACAGTGGAGCCTCAGAATAGAACAAATAAATTGCACATTTTACGCGGATTAGCTTTTTATTCCTGTCGTAGACTATACATATTGCACATTCAGTTTTAGCTAGTTTTAATACGAATAGATATCTCATTTTTTCATTTGCGTTTTTAGGATTTCATTGAAAACAAGCATTATTCATCTTTCTACCATAATTAAACCTATATGAAGAAATCACGTAAGTAATATTAACTAAACTTATGTACTTAGTGTTTCACGTCGACTATAATTTCATATTATTCATGTGTACAATTAAATCCGTTTATGTGAGTTGCGACGTCGTTGACATGGTCACGTAGGACTATCATATTTTCTGGTACGAGTTACAAAACTTAACATTAACATTGTGTAAATACACAAGCAAAATGACTAAACGGAGTGACGAAACATTAAAGATATAAGTAACATTTGAGTATATTTTAGTTTTAAAATTGTTGAAGGCACGAATTTATTTACGGAATCTAGGGCCGGAGTAGATTTTATACATCTTTAATGTAGATTTCTATACATATAACGAATTTAGGGTATTGCTTGTTATATTATAAGTTAAGATTATATCACATACATACATCTACATCGCGATAAAAACAAAAACAGTAAAGACGTTTCACTCTAGGCCTAAGTTGTAGAACATGAGGTAACTTTCCGCCATTTCAGATGATTTGCGTAGTAGAAGATTTTTAGTACCTATATAATACAATAGTAGGTAACGAACCAGCAAGCACCTGATGTAAAGTGCCTTTTCAATCAACAACTGATAAGATGTATATCTGAGTTTGACTAAGATGGAATGCCTGGTGCAAGTACCTATGTATATCGGTCTCCCTTAAGAATGCATATAGTCTTAAGCTGTATTTAATTATTAAGAGAGAAATTAAGCAGTACCATAATGTGCGATGCAACCATCATCTAATATATCACTAAGAATAATTTGTACCATAGCCCGTTGAGACGTAATATATTATATCGCTTGTTTCCGTGTGGAAGAGAGATTAGCGCGCGATAGCGTGAGAGCCAAGTTAACGCTATTACATTTTATTATTGTCGTTAATAGTGTAATGTAAATAATCTGAAACTCGTCTGTCACGCCTGGCGACAGGACTTTTATCATTCGATCATTCAATATTTAACTAAATAAATAAAAATATACAACCGAAGTCTTACTGAATTTATGTTCATAAAAATATATTTATCTATTATATCAATTGAATATTGCTATTAAATTGAAACGTCATACTCATAATATTTACACGTGGGTAATTAAAACCTCTAAGATGTTTTCCTGCCGAAATCGCACAACTCGCCTACAAAGTAAAGATTTCACTTCGAAATAATCTCTACAATGTAGGTACATATATTATGTATTAAACAACGCTTAGATCTTTCAAGCTACGCAACGGAATTTAAGGCGGTCTTCATCAATAGACCAAGTGATTCAAGAGGAAGGTTTATATGTTTGTATATTTAATGACATTCCCCGTCATCTTACTGGTGCAATTCAGATGTAGACTAATGTTTATTTTAGTTTGTGTCTCAGATAAATAAAATTGGTAGATTACTCACCGCCTTGTATTTGAGTGAAGCCAAAAAACTAAACTACTTTCATGTATTTATACGCACACACTTACACAAATTTAGCTTAGTTTCTTGTCAGTACCTTTAGTTTATTTACGCTCACACAATCACTTTTATAACCCGACCGGTTTAAAAATGGCTTCATTTTTTTTGTTAGGAATGATAGATCTACCTACTTTATTTATCTGAGGTCTTTGCATACAAGTCCCGAGTACCAAATAGTTATTATTTATTTATTTACATAGCAATAATAGTAACAATGCTGAATAACCTCCTAACATAGTTATACATACCTATACACAACGAATAGGTAAATAATCTCTTTAATTTATGTAATCGGTTTTAATACACTTTCAGGCCAAAAATATTACGTTCAGAATTTCGTAAAGATTCATCAATCGTTTACAATCTAATTTGTTAACATAATCGTCCTAAGCGCTCTTCGCTACGTGATGAGAATTTGAAGGAGAAAAAATCAGGATGGGATGGATTAGGGCTAAGTGCGGCTTTGTATACTTCACACACGTTTGAAAACATAATGGAGATTCTTCGGCATGTAGGTGGCTTTATTAAGTTTTCCTTTGCTGTAAAAGGAACGCATAATTATTTTTAGGAAAATTTCGACGAGCCTGATATTAAAATCAAGACCACCATGTTTTTTGACATAAGTATACAGGTCATATGATGAGTGGCCTCTACCGCTTACGACTCTTACTTGTAGTTGGCCTCTGATGCTTTGTTGCCTTGTTTGCTTTGGCAACAAAGCATCTAAGGAACCAGAACCACAGTAGTTTAACAATGTTGTTATTAGGCAGATAGGTGGAACGGTGGTCGTTCCAGAGTCAAACTACACAGAGTTCTACCGCCTATATCTTGGTTCCAATCTGCACAACTTAAATCATTACTACAGCATTAATAATACAAATAAGACACATTACGTAGCTTAAGTTTGACGCTGGATATATTTGCCAATCTTCCAAAGTGGATTGAAAAGTTTGCGTAGTTCTCAAAGTTGCGCAATACTTGATTTTATTTTGAAATACTGTAAAAGTTTTTATATCGCACACACAACGTTCTAGTTTTATTATAAATGGGTCCACTCGTCATTCGAATTGCATGCATGCATGCTTGGTTTTTAACTTTTACGTGGCAATCCGAATTTTATTATTTTCCGAATAAATATTACAGGCACTGGCTTACAGAGAAGTAAAAATCGGTTTTCAGCTGACTCCAACATTAATATGAAATCGAACAATGCTATCAAACAATTTGATCGCAGTTCATATTTATATTTAATTTTAAAGTTATATTTTATTTTAGTAACGCATGGTCATTGATTTAATATGTTTTTTTATAGACTCAGGTGTATGATGGGATGAGGATATAGGTATCGATGGTGACCACTTTAATATATAACTATTAAGAAATAAATATCTACACACATTCTTGTCATATTCATGTTTTCGACGTTCAAGTTTAAAATAAAACTGTATTAGTAATTTTATTTACTAAGTGCTTTTTCGTTAATTTTTTAAATTAAAAAATAACGTAACGGGTAAGTTTCTATACGTAGTGTACACGAGTATACCTACACGTATCATATAAAATATCAACTACCAACTACATCGAATATTTCTAATCGCAATAGTAAACAAGGTGTTTTAATGCAATGCAAACAACTTTAGAATACCTCGGTTATACCTCAGCCGACTCTAAAATAAACTAAAGCTGTAAAGCACTAAGAACTCAAATATTTAAGCACTAAAACTGTCAAAACATGTTATGCTAAAAACAAATAGTTTAATAGCATTAAAACTGTAGCGAACCGTATGTATTCGTTACTGAGTAGCGGGTTCGCTATCAAGTACCGAGTAACGAAACGTTACTCACGTATTCATTTCGTTACTCGCATCTTTCGTATTTCATATTCAGTATTTCGTATTTTGGTAGTTGGGGTACGTTTATGTAGTTTATGTAGATTCCGTTTACAATTTACTTGTAGTTCTAGTTCTAAAATTCTAACCCGCACTTATTAAATCAAAATTTAGAAAAAATAAAGTGAAAAATTGGACCTCACGCAGCTAAGTAGGATGTAGTTAACTTAAATGAATGTTTTCTATGAACACGAATAGTACCATGCTGCGATATCAATAAGCATGGCAATAAGATAACATGTGTATCCGTATGCAATACGATTCGAGGCATTGCTCTATGCTACGTTACCATGCTCTAAAGTAATAGGTATCAAAAGTAACGAGTAACGATACGATAGTAACGAGTACTAAATATTGTAGTAACGAATACATACGGATACGCTTTCTATCGTTACTTTTACACCTCTAAATAGCATCCATAAGCCTCAGCGGATGCGATAGAGATTTCCGCCCAATTTCACCCAATGCGCGGAAATAAATGTTCTATCAAATGGTACTTATTGCTCATTCAGAACACTCATCTGCTCCATCTCGCTACTTAGACATTCTAGTGGTTTTACAGCGCACTCTGCGCTTCTTCAGCGCTCATCAATCAGTGCTAATGATTGGAAAACTGCGCTTTTACCACATTCGGGGTTTTTCTTTTGGGAATAATTAACAATCCTGTATATTGCTTATTAGAGTAAGTAAGGCTCGGCTCAAATCATATTATAATTATGGCAATAGCCGGACGGGGCGTTACTATTTTGGCAGATTAGTTTATATCAGTTTTAATTAATAATAATTACGAGTATGGCATACCATACCATATTGTACCATAGTACATACTTATTCAAGGCGTTCCAACTCAGTCTTTAAGGGTAGCAACGCATCAATGGTCAACCTTACGTAGGATTTTGATCTTGTCAGGGATTGATTACAAATGTTGATTATATGGGCAGTGGTCACTTACAATCAGTTGAACTGCATGTTCGTATCTATAAAAAAATATTATTATCCTTGGATAAGCAGCGGCTTACATGTCATTTAAAAACAAATAGCAAAAACCGTTTACAGCACTGTTGTCTATTGTTCTTAAACGAACAACAAAGTGCAGAAAACACAATATTTAAGTAAAAAAAATACATACATCCGAACACAGTTTCCCTCCTTTTCGAAGTCAGTAAAAAATAGACCGTGATTGATATAACCGTTTCGAATGTAACAAAAAAAATTACAATTTTTCTTTGAACATTTTCGTCCTAAAATTTATTTCATGTTCAAAAAGAATACGTATAGGCGGAAAAAATAAATGGGTTAAAACAGAATACCCACGAGCCCGGTTCGCAGGCTCACCGGTAGGCTTATCGACGGCAGTGTCAAGTTACGATTGAGAGCGCCATTTTAACGTTCATCGAGAAAAAAACTAACTGTCACAAAAAACAGTCTGTAACAGAATGAAAAGCTAATCTTTTCATGTTTCTTTCACTTTCAAGATCAGTTCAGCCGTTTTAAAGATGTTACCATACCTACAGGTAGTGAAATTTATAATCATAAAAGGTTTTTGGGTTCGGATATCGTCTTAAGTCTCAAGTCAAGTCAAACACAACGTGGTTGTTTCAGATTTATTGAAAAGTACAGGGCAATAAATTTCTTGATACGAGATTACCAAGAAACTTGAGTTTCAACATCCCAAAAAAGTATTCATATTCAACACAAATATCTTTCGACAAAAGTAAACGAGCTCAAACAATATTCCCTTGCGTCGAATTCGTAGGCTTATCGAGAGTGTGAAGTTACGATTGAGAGCGCCATTTTACCGCTCATCGTAAAACGAATGGTCGAAATAAAGGTATTAAGTTAGCAACAAGGTAACTTAAGATGTCGCTCGGTAGTATTTGTCCCATAAATGTCCCTTCGTAAAGCCATAGTCCCTTAGACGTAAAGGTATAAAATGGCCGGTTGGAAAAGCTTTTGTTTTTAAGACCGGCCACATGTTTTATGAATGCGATATCTCTGTTACGGTGTTATTTATTATTGTTTCTTTTACATAGGTCCTTTGTCTTCACAAGTAATAATCTAATGTAACTACTTTTGAATTTTATGGCAGTGGTCAAGTCCACTGGGCAAGCTTTTTGTTGTAGAAATAATACCCGAGCATCAAAATCACATTATTTATTAAGTGGCCATTGTCCAGGTAGTACTATATTCAAGCAAAGATTGAAGTCATCTAAGGTATCATTAACGTCAGCTTTGGTTAACCCTCACCTATAAGAAGAGGAAGAAATCAGTGTGACGCAGTGTGATTACCACCGTAATCTAATAAAGACTTCCACCGCCTTTAGATTACGAAAAAAAAAATACGCATACGTCACATACATTGTCGCATTTGAATTCCATTTTTCAGTTCCATTCGTTAAACCCCAATACAGAGGAACAAAGTCAAAAGATTTCGTCATCAACAGATTTGTAATAGAAGCTGTGTTCGGAATAAACGGATCTGAAAAACGGCTAAAAACGAAGTTGGGAAATATGCATGTGGCTGGATTGGACGTCAAGTTTCACCGAGATTCGTTTTACGTAAATCGAAACGGTAAACTGAAGTTTATAACGGTGCGTACACACTGTATATGTCTGGGACATATACAGTGTGTACAATGTTTATTCAAGTATCATATAAAACAACTGCGCTAATTATATTTGAAACTATTGCATTGTAAAACTAATGAAAATGTAATGTCGGGAGCCGTAGATATGACAAAAAAAAAACAAATGAATAGGTTGTATCTAAATCTAAGGATTTCATGGAAATTACAAAATATTATAATGTAAATATGCTTCAGACGTCCGTAATACATATATATATAATATGTACGCAGATACGTCTGTAACATACCATTTTAACGAGGATCAAGGGCGTATCAATGATTTTCCTCCTGGGGGAGATAGATTTAAAACTAATCCTGTGTCTATTTTAAGCACTGCTGCTCTTAAAAAAAAATCATAATAGACTTAAAGAAATACCTCCTGCAACAAAAAAATATTTAACTTCGCGTTACTTATGATTTGAACTTGACTTATACCATACGATTACTTATAGCGTACCATGGATAAATACTCGTAAAGCGAATAAACAAACACCCAGACCCAGAAGATAAATTAAAATCAGTCTTCTATCAGATATCAAATATCCGAGAGGCTTCTTATCAAACAATTGTTTTGTAAGTATGGTGGTCAAATCAACTCCAATTCGCAAATACAATATAACGCAGTTTTAACGGGTGCGTTTAGCAAAACGTTATCTACACAATTTGTGAACGTAATCACTGGATATGTTTATACTAACTAGTTTAGGTAGCCACTGCGGCTGGACGTGGTTGGTTGTTAAATCCACAGCAAATCCACAAATTAGTCAGGACTCAATTTGTATTTAACTAAATGTTGTTTACTTGATTTCCGCAAGCTTAACTATTTACCATTAGAATACTATGCAGAATATCTTATGCTGGATTCATTTTAAAATGGAAATTTTAATGATACTTTTAGGTACAATTTAACTTAAGTATTTAAGGTCTGATATTCGTCTTTCTTACACAAATTTTGTAAGGAAAAAATGGATAAATCTGATAGTATGAATATACCATTGTGTTACATACTGTGTTAAAAATATTATGTAATTTCCATTAAATCCTAATTTACTAATGGGATTAAGATTTCTACACTCATAGCCCCACAGTAAGATTTTCTCCTGTATCGTGAGTGTCATGGACACACAGTCGAATACACAAACACCTACACACAGAACAGAAATCTAAATACTTATCTAAGACATACCTATTTATCCGAAGCGTTCTAGCTTAGTCCTCAGGGGTAGCAACGCATCTGTGATCAACCTCAGGTAGGATCGTTATCTTATCTGGGGTTGATTATAGATGTTCATGAGCGGCAGGGGCCACTTTCCATCAGGTAGACTGTATTCTTGTTTGCTACTTCGATAATATAAAAAAAAATCTTCGTTCAGATATTTCTACTAGCTCACACTAGCTCATACGACTAGTAGCGTCAACGTTCAAATTCTTATTCGTTTTGGTCCCAAGCTACCTATACGACTCATACAACAGAACTGATAGAGAGTAGACACTAACTTATTCAGTTGAAAGCGATGTAGAGTTGAGCTTACTAAACTAAGCTCCAAGATCGTGTGAATTCCAACCACTAGAACTAGACGCCCGACACCGCGTAAACTTTAAATAAGTGAAGAGTTTTATACAAACACAATCTAATGCCCAAACAAGTATATGTGATATTTAGATAAAGAGTTACCGCAATATATTACAGAGTGGCAGAAGAGCAAAATTTAAAGGTGGTAAAACCCTTGTGATTCGACTCCGGTGGCACCACCACCACACCTATTTCTTATAACGGCAGTGTTAAGCACTGCTGTATTCTGGTCTGAAGGGTGTGGTAACGGTAATATAAATAACGCTTTGTGCACTTAGGTATTTCTCCACACTCGAATTTATTTCAATGTTACGTGTGCCAGACACACAAAGATGAATACATAAATACCCAGACCCATAACAGAAATCTAAATTCATCATTCAGATAATTATCTCTCTGGCCGACAATCAAACCCGCGACCGGAACCTGCTGCGTGCCAGACTGGTCTGACGACCATTCTGCCACTCGGGTCGTCAAAATATATAGTCACACTTACAAATATATAAACCTATTAATTTACTAGCTGATCCCCGCAGTTTTACCCGCGTTAAAGAAGTAAAAAGGCATACATGTTTAAACATAAATGATATCCGGCTGTCCCGCGACGACGCGCGCATGCACATGGGTCGCCCGCTAATGCAAACTCCAAAAATTAAAGTAGCCTATGTTACGCTTTAGGCCATCAGGTATCTTCCAGTAAAAGTGCGGTCAAAATCGGTCCAGCCGTTTAGAAGATTACCACAGCCAAACAGACAGACAGACATTTTTAATTGCATTTTTGTTATATATATCGAGTATACTTTCATATGCATTGAGTAAAACAATGTTTTAAAATCACAAACAGACACTCCAATTTTATTAATTAGTATAGATTTCAACCATTCAGCTTGCAACCGTCCCTTTATACAACGCAACCGCAACCGAACCTTTTACCTACAGCATAATCATTCGATTTGGATGCAAGACGCGATAGTGGTAACCGGATGCGATACAATGCAAGCGGTAACCAGGCAATTCAGACCCAAAGTCTGCCAGTAACTGCCACTCGTATTTATAGTCTCCAAGTTGATTACTGGCGCTTCCATTTGTTCTTATAGGAAAGGGATTTTTTCGCAGGAAGTGCATAAACATCAGTAGATCTGTAGTTAACCTCACCTTTGTACAGTAATAGTGGAACTAAGATTTGAAAACAATATACCTACAAAATTTTGTAAATAAACACATCAACTAAATACATGATCAAAGCGATTCATTCACATGTCACTAACGAAATCACTCATGTGATCAAAAGTTCATCTCCTATGTCATGAAATTATGTTAGGGAACAAATATAAATGAACGCTTAAGGATTCTACCACCTAAATAACATATATTTAGGTGGTAGAATGCTTAATGATTCTGAAGTTACCATCACAACACTTGAAGAACTTCGTTGTATATGCGCTACTAACTTTTGCCCACAGCTCCGCACGCGTTAAATTACATAAAAATCTTCTTCTTGAATCACTCTATTAAGAAAACCGCAACAATATCCGTTACGTAGTTTTAAAGATATAAGCATACATAGGGAAGAACTGCTCAAAGCGACTTTATTTTATACTATGATATTAGAATTAAGATTGATTGGAGTTTAGCTATGTTACAAAGTATATTCCTTCCATAATGAATTGCAGACATTCACAACTGATAGGAGTCCTAAATTTTTCGGCTCAGTTACAGAAATTTTATTTCAACCCCACAGTATGTGAGCTTCGAAAATTGCCTATAAATTTGCGGCTTACAAAGGCTTTAAACTGTTAAGACGTAAAGTAGGTACTTTGGACGGAACATTAAATATATTTAGATAAGTAAAATCTTTTCTCCACCAACACGCATTGGAGCAGCGTGGTGGAGTATGCTCCAAGCCTCTCTCAGTTGTAGGAGAAGACCCGTGCCCAGCAGTGGGACATAAAAAGGGTTGCGGCGAAGTAAAATCTTTTAAGAAAGAAAAACGCGTAACCAGTTGTCAAACAAAACCTTTAAGTAATGGAATATTGGAAAATGGAGGTTACATAGGTTCACTAGATGGAAAAGGGGCTCTTTTTCGAAATAAAGAAATTTTGCAATATAAATCTCAATGTAAAGACTAGTATGTTTTAAATTCTGGCATATCTTCTGTTATGTTTTTATAATATTGACATTAACACAACAAAAAATAATTGTAGTTGGTTTAAGTGCTGCATCATATAGTTTGTTTTTAAGCCCAGCAAAACCAATGTGCTAAGTCACTAAACGATTTAAAGCTATAATTGGTACAGCAAAACACATTTTCGTGTTGTAAAGGTGTACAAACACTAAAGCATTATTACCGAATACCGCGTAGATATCCACAAAAAAACACTTGTTACATTTGACGAACACGACGATTAATTGGAAATTATCATTTAATTATAGAAATTTTAAATAGTTACCTACAGTAGAAAGCGAAAAGATGCACATATATTTATATACCTTATATACGGTATCGCTTTTCTTTATACGCGGTTGCTTTGCCTGTTATAAAATACATGTTTTAGACGATGTAAAGATTTCGTCGACATTATGATAAATAAAACAACTTTGCACGACCTCACTCAACCCACTTCATATTGTTACATCTCTCCATCGCATACGTCTGACGTACTGACGTCATCTAATGTACCGACTACAATCAATTATATAGTTTGTATAGGGTTAATACTATACTTACTATAGTATTGACTATTGACACACAAATGCATTGCGAACCCGCATCGCAAAAGTGGCAATGATTCTCATTGCAACGCAGAAATTTACATCGTAAAACGTAAAACACACTGTGTATTCTAGCATTTTTGAAAAACGCTGACGTTGTGCGCCATCGCTCGAGGCGCAGCAGTCGCTTTAATGTATACCGGCCCTTACAGTTTATTAGCAAAACATGATCAAGAAGTTCACCAGTAATTACTTTTTTTGTTTCAGGTAATCGTCATGAATCTCGTGAACATCATTGACCGTGACCTTCCAAACGTTACCGGGTCGCTCGAGACAATTGGTACAAAAGTATGGCCATAAGCATATATTTGTTATCTGGGACGGCGAAATGAGTACGAATTGTTTCCATATGCAAATTAAGGGCCGCCGACCCGTTTTTGTTGGCATCAATATACGGGTAGTGGTGGCACTTCACTTACCACATGTCATATTGGTCAATATACGTCATATGTTGGTATTTGCCTTCATTGCAATGTTATAAAAAAATGTCTCTATAGCAAAATGCTAATTTCTATTCTCTCGTTAGTTGTTAGTCTGAAATAAAAATAATTTAAAAAGGTATGTAAATTTTTGGTTTAAAATTGGAACAAAAACGAAAAATTTTAGACAAATATTAACAGTTCAAATAATAAGAAGTATGGAAGGTGGAGTTAGAAGTACTTACACTAAATGTTTTATTTGGCCATTACAACAATACACCGATTTTGTATAAGTAGCAACTGAAGTAGTAAACGAGAAAGCAATTTACCTGATGGTAAGTACTGCCGCCCATTAGGTCGTCCACGAACAACAGAAGCTATCCCCACTAAGTTGAGTACTACTAGAAAACTAAATTGTGATGCCTCGAATAAGTGATACTAGAGTAGAGGTCCGAAATCAGAGGAAGAGTTGTGCTTAGAAAAGGATTTTAACAAGATTTAAGTAAAAAAGAATCATACATTCTACATGCTGGTAAATGGTCTGGTCCTACCATCCATGGTCGTCTGTAACAAACTTCATATAGAACAGTCGGTCTATCTGAAATCAATCACAGATGTTTTGCTACTTAGCAAAATCACAGATGTTTTGCTAGGTAGCAAAACATCTGTGATTGATCTACTATCTTAGTCCTCGGAAGTGAGAGGACTAAGATAGTCGCTTCAAATATAAGCGAGCCGGCAACCACACCCTTTCATGCAAAGCAAGAGTTACTTTTCGTTAAAAAAGGTGTAGCGGTAGCACCTCCAGGTCAATCCATATTTACTCTACTACGTGCGAGTGGATTGGTTGTGGATGGATTGGGCCAAGTGTAGGCCCACCATAAAAAGTATATTGTAAATGTATTGAATCGAAAGCG